>JAFEMH010004166.1:0-223696 GCA_022495995.1 Adenophora triphylla var. japonica
TCACTTTCACCGTATTGGGTCCCACCTTTTGTGAAGTAATGGGTCAGAGACAAGCTGTAAGGATGGAGATGGACCCCTTCACTTTGTTTTCCTGGGACTGTGCCTTTAGCTGTTCTGTCATCCCGAGAGTTCGGTTTGTATCCCAAGCCGTATCTAGTGGTCTGTTCCTTTACATCAATAACAGCATTGCGACCCTGAAGTCTTTTGCCCAATCCGAGCCCCAGAAGATAACCCATTTTTCTCATCATTCGCATGGCAGGAGGAATTTTATCGGAGGTAGTAGTGAGGTCAGTGCAACACACTTGTGCTTTGGAGGAAGCTACAGAGAATCCAGTCAAGGCGAATCCTTCATCATCATGCTTGATTTCCAGTATCGGGATACCTCCAGTGCTGGTTCCTTCCACAGTGACACTGTCTTCGTAAATAGTGGTGATAGTACCATCATTTGACTGGAATTTGACGCATTGGTGCAGAGTAGAGGCTACCCCATTTATTTGGTGGATCCAAGGTCATCCCAGCAGAGCAGTAAACGAGATCGGGATGTCGATCACTTGGAAATCAACAACCATGACCTTTTTCCCAAACCACAACTTGAGAGTAGCAATCCCCAAAACTGATCATGCAGTGAAGTCATAGGCCTTAATAGTCTGACTAGAAGGCTTCAAATATGTGGGCTTCAGATCCAGTAAATCCATCATCTTTGCTGGTATTCATTGCAGACCCTCCATCGACAAATACCCGTGGCAACCGGCATTCTTCCAACTGGACCGTGATGTAAAGGGGTTCGTTATGGCTAGCCCCATACTTTGGCAGGTCCAAGTCAGTGAAGGTAATGATGTTTCCATAGTGGATACTTCCAATCATCTGGACGACCTCATCTGGGGTGACATCTATGGGCACCATGGTCTTGGCCAAACTTTCTTCTAGCTTCAGCTTATGAGGGTATGAAGAGGTTAACAGGGACCACAAGGAGATATTGGCCTGAGTATACTTCAACTGAGTCAGCACCGGATCCTCTTTCTCAGAGTCTGGCTTTTCTGCTTCTGGCTTATAAGGTCTTTTGTCTGTTTTTGGCTCGGGGATGGCATTTCTTCTGTCACCCTTAGGCTGTTCAACACTCATCTGTCCAGACCGAGTCATCACATAGACATTAGACTTTTCTGAGTCATCATTCCTACCGGAGGATTCCTTCAACTCTTTCAAGGTAAGAGGCGGGCTCTTGCTGGCGTATGGCCAACTCTGCTGATTAATCTAATTAACAGCACTACCAGAGGCATAGGCGGCTTCCCGAATCTGATCCCAGGTCACAGGCTTTCTGACTTTTTCTGAGTTCTGACTCCCTAATTGGCTTAGCAACCGACTGGTTTCAGCTTCACCTTCCTCATTCAAAGCCTTCACAGTTTCATTCAAGCTTTTTAGAGTCAACATGCAACAGGAATTATCATTTCCAGAGCTTGGAGGTTTGCTAATGGTTTCCTTTCCTGGACTTAGCAACCTTTTCAATAGAGCGGGGTCACATTCCTCATCACTGTCAAGCATATCCATTCTTTCTCTAGGGGTCAACCTTCTGACGGCATCCTTGACATTGGTCAAACACTTTCTGAAGTGGGAGATTCCATCATCGAGAAGGATTTCTTTAGGGTCAAACCTCATGGCAGGTTCCTATTCTTTACTGTCGGGAGGGTTTTCAGGGCTTTTTGGCTTATGGGCTAACCATTCTTCCAACGTTCTTTCCGGCATTTCGACTGCGTCTTCTTCAGTATCACTACACTAACTCTCATGAGAACTTTCATCTTGACTCTGATGACCAATGAGGGCAAAAGCAGGTCGGGATACTTGGCGCCATATAAGGGGTATTCTGGACTCTTCCCCCGACTTAGGGATCACCAAGAAAACATCACTGTCGTCAAAAGATAGGAAGGGGACCGGGGTCGCTTCAAACTTTAAGACTCTTTCCAGGGCCTCCATACATTCTTCTTCGAACAAGGTCTCATGGGTGACTCTTATCACTGCAATGGAGTCTACTCTTCCCGATGGGGGTTTAGCCTCAATGACGCTTACATGTTCAAGATCGGCGGGTGGAGCCCACTTCCCTCTTTCAGCTAAGGCTTCAATCAAGTCTCTTCATTCACTGACTAAGTCTTCGTAAGGAGTGTTGAATTCTAGGATGTGGAATTCATACCCTGCCTCATCGGAGCTTGTATCCATTTTCTCTTTCGAGTCCTTACAAAGGCTACAGACACACTTTGAAGTGATACAATCCCTCATTACGGGTCTGTGGTCTTCTACTTCATCTTGCCCTCCGGGTTTTGCTTTCGTCGACTCCAGGTTCATTCCTTCTACTGAACTGTCATCATCACTGTAAATCCATTCATTCATATTCTCATTTCCGACTGACTCTTCACTGCCACTGTCCGGGAGGTAGGCAAATTCGCAGGCGTTGACGAAGTTAGAAAGGTTAGGCTGGTACTGGAATTCCAGGGTAAGGAAATTTGGATCAGGCTGAAAGGAGGGAAAGAGTCCCGTGGGGTAATGCAGAGGCTGCGTAACTGGGATAGCTGTGGCATTTACTCTTTGTTGGTAGGGAACAAAGTTGGGTCTTATCTGAGGAGGCGAGGGTGTCGGGACCCTGATGGCTTGAGACATTGGAAAGGACTGAACAGGGGTAGTCCTGGGTAAGGGATCATATGTGGATGGAGGAGGGCATTGGTTATAGGCTGGGGGAGCTGAGATGGCTGCTTCTGGAGTCTCATCTTCTACCATAACCAGGGAACCGTTGGACTCAACCACTATCTGAACCCCATGACGACGGAGCGCATCAATGAGCATGGCTTGCTGTTCCTCATGGACCTTACGACTGTTTTCCAAGGCTAAGGCTAGCTCTTCTTCCCTAGTCATCTGGTTACCCAAACCACTGCTGTTCTCTGTCAAATCGGCCATTCGACTCTCTGGGTCGACAAAGCCGAGGATTCCAGGGCGGTGTGTCTCGAGAATTCTGCACTAACAAGTCGCTGACCCGGTATTCTCACCCACTTCTTTCTCGCTGCGGGAAAGGGATAGGAGAGGTTTAGACTCGGGGTAGGTGTTTAGGCTGAAGGCTCAAGCAATATGCAAATTAAGAATCTTCCAGTTTACTTAAAACAGTGTCTTTTATTAATTTCTATTTGGTTGAAAAAGGGGTTCTGTCCTTCTTTTTCGCAACTACTCTAGATCATGGATCAGTGGGTTCCGTCACTACGTCTATAAGCCCCTCATATTCCACCTGTATTTCGACCTCCCAGGGTGGACAGCCCCGGGCGAGGGTCCTATAGGGCACGCGGATCCCACCGACCGAGAGAGAAGAACGTTCCTAACGGGTCTAGCGGGTCATAAGAACTTTTAACGCACGAGCGATGCGGATTATAGTCAAGGCAATGCCAGGAAAGTCTCGTCTTTCAGCCTTAACGGAATTTCGGCAGTGTTTCGCTTGCGCGATTGACGCTTTGACTTTTCGGCAATGTCCAAGAAGATAATAATTGGGTGGTAAAAGCCGGATGACACAGTGTCACATTGAACTTCGTTGCATACGCTGTGCGTGAGTCAAAGTCGAAGTCAATGCCGGGCCTAGATCTTGCCAATTTTTCCTTGTCGGAATTTCATCAGAGCTCCGCTTGCGCGAAAGATCTTTGGATTTTTGGCACGGACTTGGTCTCGACTCTTACACATCCCGTGCGGGTCAAAGTCAAAGTCAATGTCGGAGTCAAGATTCTACCAATTTTTCCTTGTCGGAATTTCGGCAGAGCTCCGCTTGCGCGAAAGATCTTGACTTTCGTTATGGATTAAGGTTTGACCTTTACGGGGACATGCAACTGGGCTATATGACACGGACTAGACCAAAAACCAACCAAAAGTCACGGTTTTTTGAAACGTGTGACACGGACTGTGCATTGGTAGACACTAGCTGCCATGGGGAGTTTGGGGTGATTCCTGTGCGCGCCCGGGAGCATCGTAAGGTTGTCCGTGACTGCAACTAAACAACCACCCCGGGTTTGAAGGACGTGCGTGAAAAGTGTATAGGATATATAAGGCGCGCGTAGTGTGCGGTCTCCTAAAAAATGTTCCTTTTTGATTTAAAACAGAGATTTTCAGAAATGTGTTTTAAAAGGAATGATTTTTCGGGACGGGGAAAAATGCAATAGTTAAGGCACGTAAATTTTTTGGAGCCTGGTTAGCTTTGGAACTGAATAGCCCCAAGCTGCCTAAGCTGCCAGATTAACCTCAAATTTGTCCTGGTGGAATTGCCAATGAGGCCGCCCGGCTGGAATCCGAAGCGGATTAAGCCGTACGGCTGCATTGCTCAATTTTCCAGGTTCCAATCCTTTTCAGTTTCAAGTTGCTTCCCAAACATTTTAGGCACCTTTCAGCTCCAGAAGGCTTCCTGTTCAGTATGTAGAATATGCAAGAAGCAAGATGCAATGCAAGGCAAAGAAAGAAAGCAAGCACGATAAATGGAATCTGTGACGGGAGGCTAACCTGCTCAAAGGAAAAAAGTTTTTTTTTTATTATTTTTTTCTGAAAAGAGATATCGATACGTGGGATTGTTAGACCATCGTTTATCCCAAGCCTCGGGTTAGGAAGCGATACAGGAAGGTTAATGGTTTCCACCTATATACCGAATATCATTTTTTTATTTTTAAAAATGAAATCTTTCTCCTTTGGTTTGTCCCCAGTAGAGTCGCCAAACTGTGAATGTGGGGGCCCAAATTTTTTTTTTTTGTTCTATTTGGATTCACTTGAGTTTGAAAACATCCGGTTTAATTTGAAAAACGGAGTCGCCACGCCATTTTGATTTCCTCAAAACTTTGAAAAAAAAGGAATTAGGGTCCGGAGGTTATGTTACCCCTTGGGAAGAACGGATCGTCGTTCACCCAAGGTGCCTTGCCGAAGCAAGTCTCCCAAGATTCCATTTTTCGTGCTTGCTTGCGTGCTTTCTTGTGTGCATGTGTTGAAAAGAGGGGGGGGAATGTTCCAAGTTGTCTTCCGGACGTATAAACCATTTAGTTGGTTATCGCTCGGGATTCCTTGGATTTTTATGTGTTCGGGACTTTGATCCCGTCCTCATCTTGGACTTGTGATCATCGCTATTTGACCTTGGGTCTTGCGTGGTCAAGATAGGGACACCGCTTTAGAGTCCAAGGATGAGGTCCTTTAGAAAGGAATGACCTTTGCCTATCAATCCTACATCTTGAGACGATTCGGACTCTTTTGGGGCATTTATGCTCGTCTCAAGTGATGATCGGAGATATGTGGCTAAGGTTCATCCTTTTCTAAAGGAGAATCCGTCTATGGCATCTTTAGGTGGAAGAAATGATGTAACGATAGGACATTTACACCATCTCGTTCCAAGAGATGCTCCAAATACCAATGGGGACATAGGGAATGCATGTTTAGGATAAAAATGACATTTTTAATGAAAAGATGACATTTTAGGTGCAAAGGATGCTATTTGTTTGCAAAGGATGCTTTTTGATGTTAAAGAAATGATCTTTAATGCAAAGGATGCAACTTTTATATGAAAAAAAGGTTTTAGGTGCAAAGGATGCACCTTTAATGCAAAGAAAACATATTTAATGCAAATGATGCAACTTTATATGAAAAGATGTTATTTTGAGAGCAAAGGATGCTTCTTTTCACATCACCATGTGAGAGATCCACCCTAGAACAAGCCTTTTTTGAGGTCTTATTTGTTCATCCTTGGGTGGGATCCTCCATGGATCCTATGTGATAGGGGGATAGGGGGTAAGGTGATCTACATGTTTAAAGAAAGGATCTTTAATGACAATAGCAAATACCAAACAAGTATATAATGATATGGAGAGCAATGAGCAATATATCACGTAAATACAAGGTATATTTCAAGAAAAAAGGGGTGAGAGGTTACCAATGGTGGTGTTCCTCTCTCTCCTTGAAGTTTGCCTAGGGAAGGACCAACTTTGGAAGGCTTTAAAGAGGAGGGAGGTGGTTTTTTTGACACTCTCAGCTCACTGGAATCTCGTGGTGGTTTTTTGACAGAGTTTCAATGCTAAAAACGGTCTATCTAAATGGGTAGAGGAGGTCTCTATTTATAGGCAGTCTGGTGATAGCTAATGAAGCCGTGCGGCTTGGAGTTCTAGCCTAATGCAGCCGTGCGGCATTATCCATTATGACTCAGCATCTTTCTAGAATCATGCAAGGTGGCCTTTCTAGAAGGGTTTTTATACAAAAGGAAAACGTGGATTTTTAATTCCAAGTAATTCCTTCAGCCCTCGAAAGGTTCGGAACAGTTCCAGAATTGCTCCTGAACTTTAGGAAAGTCCGGGGAATTGCCGGGAAACTTAACCGGAAGGCATGAGCCAGATTTGGATACTTACAGCGGTGCATGCTTATTATAGCTTATTGGATGGTTTCTCGAGATATAACCAAATTTCCATTGATAAGGAGAACCAATCCAAGACCATATTTACTTGCCCCTTTGGCACTTTTTCATATAGGAGAATGCCCTTTGGCTTATGCAATGCACATGTGACATTTCTAAGGTGTATGTTATCTATTTTCTCCGACATGATTGAGAAAGGGGTAGAGGTATTCATGGATGATTTCTCAGTGTTCGGGGATAGTTTTGGCCAATGCCTCCAAAATTTGACTTTTGTGCTTAAAAGATGTTCTGAAACTGACTTGACCCTTAGTTGGGAAAAGATTCATTTTCTTTTGAGGCATGGGAATTTTTTAGAACATCTAGTGTCCGATAAGGGGATTGAGGTAGATAAGGCAATGATTGAAATTAATTCTAAACTACCTCCCCCAATCTCGGTTAAGGGTGTTCGTAGTTTTTTTGGGCATGCATGTTTCTATAGAATATTTATCAAAGATTTTTCAAAATTTTGTAAACAATTGTGTAACCTGCTTGCCAAAGATACTGAGTTCATTTTTGACCAAGATTGTTTGGATGCTTTTAATGAATTAAAAGAAAAATTGACTTGTGCCCCAATTTTGTCTAGCCCCGATTGGTCTCTCCCATTTGAGATCATGTGTGATGCGTCTAATTTTGATATAGGGGCTGTTTTAGGGCAAAGTGTAGATAACTCACCTCATGATATCCAATATGCAAGTAGAACTCTTAATGATGCATAAGTGAATTACACTACCATTGAAAAAGAATTTTTGGCTATTGTGTTTGCACTTGAAAAATTTCGTTCTTACTTGCTTGAATATAAGGTGATTGTCTATTCTGATCATTCTGCTTTAAAATACTTGCTAAATAAAAAAGATGAAAAACCTAGACTCCTTAGGTGAATGTTGTTGTTGCAAGAATATTATTTAGAAATAAGGGACAAGAATGGGACAAAAAACGTAGTTGCGGATCATCTCTGTAGGTTAGAGAATTTTACATACCTTAATTCCAATCATGAGTTTATTCCAATGAATGAGAACTTCCTTGATGAGCAACTCTTTGCTCTACATGTGCAATTGGTATGCTGATTTTGTAAATTATCTGGTGTCTAATACTTTTCCATATGGAATTGGCTCTCATGCTAAGCGTAAATTCCTCTATGATGTGAAGTACTACATATTAGATGATCCTTATTCGTTTAAATTTTTTCCTAATAAAACGATTAAAAAACTGTGTGCCTGAGTTTGAGCATGAGAGTGTCCTAAATTTTTGTCATGAACATCATTGTGGGGGACACTTTAGTGGCCAAAAGACGGCCTTGAATGTCCTTCAATTAGGGTTGTTTTGGACCACCTTGTTTAAAGATGCTCGTCAATTTTATATTGAATGTGATAGATGTCAAAGGATCGGCGGCATTACCAAGAAGGATGAGATGCCCCTTGTGAATAATTTAGTTGTTTACACATTTGATTATGTCTCTAAATTGGTGGAGGCAATTCTCACCCGCACTAATGATGCTAACATTGTTTGCAAGTTTGTGTGTAAGAATATCTTTAGCAAGTTTGGAATGCCAAGAGCGATTATTAGTGACCAAGAGAAACACTTCACCAACAAGTTGTTCAATAAGTTGCTGAAAATGTATGATGTTATTCACAAACTGGCCACATCGTACCATCCACAAACTTCTGGACAAGTGGAAGTGAGCTATAAACAAATCAAAGGGGTACTTGAAAAGATAGTAAGGCCTAACTGCAGAGATTGGGCGGAAACTCCCATTAGAGTGAGTCCATATCGGTTAGTTTTTGGTAAGTAATGTCACCTTCCGGTTGAGCTAGAATACAAATCTTTTTGGGAAATAAATGAACACAATATGGAGTAGGCATTGGCAGGGGAAAATAGATTGTTAGCACTTGATGAGTTAGAAGAGATGAGGCTAAATGCTTATAAGAATACAAATAGCTATAAGGAGAAGACCAAGTGGTACCATAACAAACAAATCAAGCCAAAGTTCATTAGGCCAGGGATGAGGTACCCCTTTTCAACTCACAACTCAAACTATTCCCCGGAAATTTGAAGTCCAAATGGACGGGTTTGTATGAGGTAGTGCAAGTATTTCCACATGGGCAGTCGAACTTTGAAATCCAATAGATGGAGACATTTTCAATGTGAATGATCATCAAGTGAAACCGTATTACGAAGGTGTGTCCATTCTTGAGAAAATAGACGAGGTGGCAAACCTTATGGATCTGGATCCTATTGACAGAGAAAGCACCAAGTCGAGCTAAACAAATGTAAACAAAGCGATTGTTTGGAGGTAACACAAATATATATCCTTTATTGCTTTATATTTTTCCTTCAGTTTATCATCATCGTCAAATAATGATGCGGACATGCATTGATGATTTTATCAGTTTTTTGGAATCTCAAGGTTTTAGACTGAGCAGAAGCAAGACTGAATATTTGGAGTGTAAGTTTAGCAGAGTTGGAAGTAGGGAGGCAGGGGCGGTCACATTTGATTGAAATATTGTTCAAACTTTTGAGTTTTTTTCGCTATTTTGGATCCATTATCCAAAAGGATGGAGAATTAGATGAAGATGTGGCTCATAGGATTAAAGCAGGTTGGTTGAAGTGGAAGAGTGCCACAGGGTTTCTATGTGATCACGGCATGCCCATTTGATTAAAGGGAAAATTCTACCGCACAGTAATTAGGCTGACGCTGCTTTACGGCACCGAATGTTGGGATGTGAAACAGTGTCACATGCATAAGATGAATGTGGCGGAGATGCATATGTGAATGAACGCTCGCCGAAAAAAATAAGGAGTCGCCACGCCATTTTAAAGGAAACATTGAAAACCTTTTGAAAGAGAAAAATGGGTTCGGGGGTCAGGTTAAGTGTTGGGAAGAACCGAGAGTTTACCCAACACGCCTCATCCGTGGACAAGTCTTTCAATGTTCAACATTCAAAACATCCAAGAGTGTGTGCGAAGTGTGTGTGACAATATCTATTCAACTCAGAAACAATGAATTAACTACGAATCGACCAAGGGGTGTGGATATGGGAGATCCACACTCCCTTGGTAGACAAGCAAACAAAATGATCCAAATCACATTATGAATTATCAATTAAACCAAGCACATCGAATTTAAACAGAGAGATTGCAGTTGCCACTTGATAATCAAAAGCTGATGGAGCTTGATTATCAAGTGGAGGAAAAGAAATGGCAATGAAGCAAGTGAATAAGAGAGAGAGAGATGGAGGGAATCTTTACCCTTGTAGATCCACCACCAATACACCAAGTTAGGTGTATTGGCCTTCAATTCAGCTTCTGGATGTGGAATTTGAGCACAGATGGGGTGCTAATCTCCAGATCTTCAAGGTATGTGAAGTGTGTGAAGGTAGGTGGGTGTATTGGATGAGATGGAGGTTGAATTGGTGTGTAAGTTGGTATGGAAGGAGGAGAGAGAGAGGTTCTGGTGCGAATTTGGCAGAGTGACGTTGTGGAGTGGAAAAGGGATCCAGAAATGAGGGGCAGAGGGCTTTATTTATAGCTGCTGCTGATTGACATGGTGTGTCGCACGACCTTCTGTATCAACTTTTCGTGCTTCGAAGTGTCGCACAACTTAAGCAAGCCATAACTGTTTCTGGCGCCAAAACTGCTTTTGGAACAATCTGAGATAATACCCAAAAGGTCCAAAGCAATTAATTCCCTGTAGGTCCTTTTGCATGGAAAAAATACCTAACAGTACTCCCTTCGCAAGAAATTTATAAAAAGATTTCGAAAGTCTCGGAGCGGACCAGGAATTTACCAAAATGCCCCTAATGCAATTTTATCATCTTAAAATGCATCTAAAAAGGAATTTACCAAAATGCCCCTCGACAACGTCACTTATGGAAGAAGTGAGGTTGTCGATAAAATAAGACCCAATCCCAATGAGCTGCTGGGGAATAGGGTGGAGGGCTGGACGATGATCGGGTGAGATCGGATGGCTGGACCTTTGGAGAAAGGATTCCTACGTATCCCTGGGAGGGAATCAAGCCAAATCGTAGTTCGGAATCAAAACCGACAAGAAGCAAGAAATGGTAGAGATGTGCTTTCATACCTTTGCTGTGCTTACCTGTAGCTGCCGGAGGGACTAATGCTAATACTGATGATGGAAGGTTGTAGCTGCTGGAGGGACTCATGCTGCAACTGATGGTGGCGAGTAGCTGCCGGGGGATCTCATGCTACTGCTGATGGTGCAAGGTTGTAGCTACTGGAGGGACTCATGCTGCAACTGATGGTGGCGAGTAGCTGCCAGAGGGTCTCATGCTACTGCTGATGGTGCAAGGTTGTAGCTGCCGGAGGGACTCATGCTGCAACTGATGGTGGCGAGTAGCTGCCGGAGGGTCTCATGCTACTGCTGATGGTGCAAAGTTGTAGCTGCCGGAGGGACTCATACTGCAACCGATGGTGGCGAGTAGCTGCCGGAGGGTCTCATGCTACTTCTTGGTTCTGCTGGGGATAAATGTAGCTGTCGGGGGGTCTTATGCTACAATTGCTGCTGGTGGTGGTGGCTGTCGGAGGGACTTAAACCAATGGCGCTGATGGCTTGCCGTATTGCCGTGAGGCGGATGACCTTTGTTAACGGTTGGTTGACTTTGGAGTCGTGCACTTGCTTGCAGGGCATGGATTTCTCTTGCTGGGAGACAGAGATTTTTTTGGTGCTCTGGCGGTGGGGCCGATAATCTTGATGCACATTGCTGGGGAGACTGATAGATGTGGAATCTTTGTCTCGGTTTTTGCTTCGAGGGGCAGTCCTTAAGATTTGATGATGCTCAGTTGGTTATTGTACCTGCGGGGGTATATGTAGCTGCCGGAGGGACTGATGCTACGGCTGATGATTGTGGAGGGTTGTAGTTGCCGGAGGGTCTTAAGCTACAACTGCTGATGATCGCGGCTGCCGGAGGGACCTATACCACTTGTCGATGCTTGCTGGATGGCCGTTCACGGGACGGTCATTGTAGAATAGGATTTGAAGTTGTCGAGACTGATGAGCATTATTGCTTGGATACTGGGGCAGCTGGAGCTCTCTTTTGACAAGCATTGCTTGGAGACTGGGCAGCTGAGGCTCTTTTCGATGGTACTGATGAGTCTGGGGATGACGGGACTGATGAAGATAATAAAGGCGGGGTCTGCCACCTGCAGGATTTGGAATCCTTGTCCAAAATTGTGATTCGAGGAGCAGTCCTCGCGATCAGGTTATGATCACTTGATTATTGTACCCTGCGGGGGGAACACGACACTCTAGGCACTTTTCATTTTATTTGACTTTTTGCTTATGCATTATTAATCTTTTGTTGCACAAGTCCATCTCAGCTGGGTATGGAAAGGAAGTGGGGATTTTGCACGGCTTGGCGAGCAGGTGAGTATGTAGCAGTTGTGCTATGATGGATTGTGTATGGAACAAAAGTGTTTATGATGGTGTATGGGTTGGACCCTCTCCCATGAGGTGGGGAAATGTATGAATGATGATGATATGGTGCAGCTTAGGCAAGTCGGGGACGCTCCCGGGAGTACTGGCTGCAGTAGGTTGGTTGTTGCTGATGAGAACAAAGTGTGTCGCGCATCCGAGACGGCAAGCAGTATAGAACGTGCAGAGAATGATCCCGGCTTGGTGAAGCCCCAGTTTATAATGCAAAACAAACCCGGAGGGAATATGGTTCTGATAGAACAACATAGCAAAGCCCCAGTTTGAAGAGATTCAATGCATCCTTATTGCAGACAGAGTCATTTTGTGGCTGAGGAGCCAAACCATCATTTTAAACCGCAGTCAATCAGTCACTGGACAAGACTCAGAAATGTTTACGTGCAGGGGCACATCTTTCGAAGGTGAGAATGGATCCCGATTCTGTGTATGACATTCTCGCTTTTGGGTTTGACTCTTTTGGGAGAGTATAAGCATCACAAGGTGTGGAAAAGTGTTTGGAAGCCCTTGCTGACAGAAATACAGTGTTTGGCTCTATCTTCCTATGATGTAGAAAGAGAATACTTGTCGAGACACTTGAAAACTTGTCTTATTCGTGATGATCACAAAGCTGCTTAAAACCCTTTATTGATGTTCGGGTTATTCAAACACCAAAGCCGATATGAACAAATATTTCAATTAATCCCGAGGAGAAAACCAACTGATATCGAGAATCAAACTCGAAAGGATGGAAGGTGTATAGGAACAGCCCTTGCTGAGACCGGATTTTCTGATATTTGTTTGTGATTTCGACCGGATCAGTTATGGTTGCCTACGTTCCCCTCCTTGGGAGGAGCTCGGGTCGCCGTAGTTCGGGCTTATCCCGAATGAAGAGAATGAATGTTGGAATTCGAGGATCTGAGGACCTTTGAGGATTTTGAGGATTTGGAGAATTGAAAAACATGTCCTCTTGGAGCGTCGATGGGATACACGGATGTGAAGCCCCAGTGGGACGTCCACGGCAAGTGTTTGCGGAGGAGAAATGAAATATGCTCACATGAAGTGTCGAATGAACGGATGGAATTTGCACAATCTTCGATTGATGGTCTGAAGCTGTTATCCAGTAGGAACTGCAACTGGGTTTCGGGGTTTCGATCGGCCTTTGGGTGATTCGAGATATCATGACCTCTTAAGACGAGAGGTCGGCTGGGCTTTTTGTTGGCTGAACCTCTAAAGATGAGAGGTTGGCTTTTGGGGATATGTTTAGGATTTCTATGGTGAGGTAATCTGTGATTGCATCTTTGCTGCCTCTAAGAATGAGAGGTCAATCTTGGCTTTGGCCAAAGGCAAGGGTAACGGTAATGGGAATTTCCTCTAAAATCGAGAGGATGGCCGGAATTGGTTAGAGGTAATGGTGAGGGACATCCATGCTGTCTTTTTATTCGCTCTGAGACTTCTCTTGAGTAACGACCGGATCCTTTGACTTTTGCTTTCGAGAGGATCGCTATGGACTAGGCTCTCTTTCTTTTCTCTTTTTTTTTATTCTCTTTTTTTTATATATATTTTTTTTTGTCTCTCTCTCTCTTTTTTGTATCTATTTTCTCTTTTTTTTTATTCTTTTCGAGAGAGAATTTCAGCTAATCCCCAGGATGGATCATTGCTTTCCGTCGTTCTTGAGCTTGGAAATGGTCGATCTTCTTTTGAATCATGGGAGCCCCAAGGATAGTCCCTCTTCTTGTGGGGATGGTTAGACGGGTTTCAAAAACGTGTTGATCTTGAAATGAAAGGGTATTGTTTAGTGAGGGTGAGGTATAGCTTCCCTAGGGGTGAAAGATTTCAGCCGCAATCCATACCGGATGAGTCTTCATTGCTTGCTTAAGCTTACTTTGAGGAAGATCCATGCAAATTCATCGAACAACGAAAATGGTGAGGACGATGGAAGATATGTGAGCATATGAGATGCGAGGTGGGGAGTTGGTAAGCCCCAATTTGAGAAGAATATCAGTCAATTTTCTCACTCTGATCAATTTAAATATTAATCATTTCAAAGCATCAGTAATTGAGCAGCACAAGTGATCATGTGGAATAAGACCATTTCAATTAAATGTAATGTGGGTGTGCAAGTGATGTCTCGAGTCTAGCAAGAAAAGAATCAAAGATTTTTATCACTGCAAAGCAAAAACTGGTCCAACTTGGACTCGACAGACTCGATGCTCGAAAGGGACATTCTAGAACCTACGAAGACTGATTGACTGCATCAACTCCGGATGGAAGGAAGCGCATCGTTGACATTGATGGGGTGAGGGACCTTCTCGAACTTTCTACCATTCACAAATCGTCTTCCTTAGCTTGAGCAATCTGAGCAAGCAACCGAGCCTCCGCTCACAAGGAAAAATGGCTTCAAGGGTAGCTCGCAACTTTTCGATGATGGACACACCCTTTGTACTCTGTGAACCCATGGGCTACGAACCTCCAGACTGGTGGGCCATAATCTTCTCTACACCAAACATCTTGGATTCCGAATCAGATAAACAACCGCTCGGGCACTTGAACTACTTCCGCCTCGGTAATATGGACCAATGAGCACCGGGAACGAGAGCACTCACCCAACTTGCCATAGCCTTGTAGAGATGAGGAGGGTGTATAAGGCGGAGGATAGAGAACTTTGAGATGGTATGGGAGAGGGAAGAGCGGGAAAGGAGACGGGCTCATACAACATCTTATTAATGTTCAAGTAAAAATCGGTGTCTTTTAAGTCCTAGGAACGGTTGGGAAAAAGTTAATCCTTTATTTCACGCAATCTAGACCTCGGGGGAACCTAGGACACATCATCCAAAAATACACCAAACCAAATGTGTTGTTATAAATTATTAGAATCAAACAAATTTAAATTTATGTTGTAGCGTGCCTTTATTTATGAAGCTCTAAAAAGTTGTTCACAGTAAGGCAAATGGTTTTGCAAAAGTGAGCAAAGCAAGAAGCAAACAAGGCAAAATCCCCAGAAATGAAGATGTGTCATTTGCATCGTAATTTTTGCATACATGTGTCAGCGTTGCCATCATATGTCTTAATTATACTATTATCTTGGATAATTTAATAAAATCCATTTTGTTGTCGAGCCAGAAAAAAAAATGATCAATATGAGCTGCTAAGGAAAAAAACTCAGTTCAAGATTCGATTAAGAATCAAATTGGTTAGTATAACAAATTTGACACTTTTTGTCACGGTTTGAGTCGAGTCACAATTTGGCTACTTTAACCTGAGCCAGATTGCGGGTAGCTTACCCGAGATTACACCCCAGTGTATATGGGTATAACGGTCGAGATCAAACTATACAAATCCGAATCAATTCCTTGGAAGGACAGACCGAATATCAATCCTAGTATAGGGTTAACCAAATGAAGTTAATTAGCATGTGCTGCCTGATCAATGAAGATTAATTATTTAAAATATGGTCAAACAGACACACAGATTTATTGTGAAAGAGTACGAATATACTCTTGAAATTTCGTTTTTATTTTTGTAATTATGGTTTATATAGTTTATTTAAATAGATTAGGATTAATTGTGAATATATGTTTGACTAACAATTAACAGTTTATATTTTTAGTTAGTGTTTGTTTTATTTAGGTAACATCTCAAGGAAGGAAAGCTTGTGGAGATAAGGAATGAAGCCTTGATTTTCGAATTACATGGAGATAATTGACTCCTTGTCAAACAAGGAGTCAACCGCTTATAAAAAGAAAATGTCCGCCTCATTTGAATCCACGCATTCTAAGAGAGAAAAACGGAGCATTCATATTTCCTTGAGGCTTTTGTGTTGTTTCTTGAAAATCAGAAGCTGATCATTCAAGATTATTTTATGTTTGGTGTTCTTAGATTAAGAACGAGTTTTGTCTTTTCATAGATTTATTTTTCTTTCATTGTAAGTTTTGTTTGCAACTTTTTTTCGACAAAGTTGTGTTTTATGAAAGATTTTCAGCAAGCATAGTCTTGCTGAAGTGTTTAAATTCGTTGTTATTCCGCTGCATTTAATTATGTTTATTTAATTTATTTTGTGAAAAATTCTGTTCAGTAAGTTGTGCTGACAGTTGTGCGAACAACTGTACAGACGAGTCATCGCACAACTGGTTACATTCCTAGCTACAAGACTTTCAATTGGTATCAAAGCCTACTCTCGACTCAACTGAGATAGATCCTTGAAAGTAGCCAAGATGGATTGTCACCATAGTCATAGCCATAATAAATCGCCTACTCTAAATGGTTCAAACTATACTATTTGGAAAGCGAAAATGATTATGCACATAAAGTATATTGATCATTGTGCTTGGGTTAGCCTTGTGAATGACTACACTCCACCCATGATTGAACTTACCCAGCCACGTCTGATGGCAAAGACGAGAGAAACTATGGGCCTAAACCCATAGAAACTTGGACACTTGAGGAAATTGCACTGGCCAACTATAATGCTAAGGCAATGGGAGCAATCTCAGACCATATGGATCCTCATATGTACAGTTTATTCTTGATTCAAACTGTTGCCAAAACTGCTTGGAACATACATCAACTTCATTGTGAATGACCGGCTAGTGTCAGGAAAACTAAGTTAAGAACTTTAATGACTAAGTTTGAAACTTTAAGGATGGGAGAAAATGAAACAATAAAAGAGTACTCTGCTAAGATCTTGGACATCTCTAACGAATCTTTTTCATTGGGTGAATCTATATCCAATGTGAGACTTGTTAGCAAAGTACTAAGAACTCTCCCTGAAAAGTTTATTATGAAAATCTCTGTGATTGAGGAAACTCAGGATGTCCAAACTGTTGGACTTGATACCATCCTGGGTATTTTGACAAATTTTTAATTAAATCTTGGGGTACAAGAGGCTAGAAGAGCAAACTCAATGGCTCTTGCGAGTGCTCTAAAGGTATCTCAGGATCTTGTTCAACTGTCTAATGATATAGATGAGTCAAACTTGGGAGAAGATGAGTGTGAATTGATAACACAAAAATTCAACATGTTGAAAAAGAAATGATCAACAAAGTTTTCTATTTCATCATACTCTCCTTCTTCCACGATTGAATCATCTAAAAGGGAGAGCAGTATAAAGAAACCTTTTTTGGAAAGTAAGAAGCCCATCGAGTCAATTCAGTGTAGGACTTGTAAAGGTTTTGGACATTTTGCTAATGAATGTGCAAATACCTTAAGGAAAAGGGGAATGAGTTTTTCTGCGTCCTTAAGTAATTCTGATGATGATGAACAGACTGCAAATATATCTATATGTCATTTATCTCAGATCACATTGTATGATAGTGATTCGGATGCGGAAGTTATGCAATACTCTGATTGAACAACTTACCACACAATTGACTACACAACTGATAACAGTGTGTATACCTGCTTGAATTCTTCAACTGCTGGTGAAACTGATATTGATCCAGAAGAAGAAGAGTGTGCTACCGATGAGGACTTGCACAATACCTATGTTGAACTCCACGCTGAATGGGCCAAACGTATGGAGCAACTCAAGGTATTTAAACAGGTAAATAAGAAACTAACTGATGAAAATATCAACCTAAAATCTGAGGTTGAGTGTTTATCTAAGGAGAGTGATTCTCAAAAGGACTCCATAGCCAAATTGAAAATTTTACTCACAAAGAAAAATATTGAGTGTGAAAAGTTCAAAACTGAGCTTAAAAGAAAAACTGAAATTCAAACTAATCATAACAATGGTAAGGCTGAGTTGAAAAAAGTTTTGAATTTAGATAATCAAGGAAAATCTGAAATTGGCTATGGAGGTCACTATTTTGTCAAAGAGGATGAGGGTTCTTCCAAAATCGATAAGAAAAATGGTTTAAAAATCAAAAGGGAAGGTCACAGGCGAAGACAATACGTTTGCCATCAATGTTTTGTTCCTGGTCACATTCGACCATATAGCTATAGGCTGAAACAGAAACTTGAAATTATGAAAAATGGTGAACATTTGGGCAGTCAGTTATGTGCACAACTATACACACAACCCAAAGCTAGAAGAAAAATGGCCTGGGTAAGAAAGGAAATCGTGAACTGTCAGGTGGCCTTCACCTCTCTTAAGAGTAGTGTTGAAGGATCCTGGTTTTTTGACAGTGGTTGTTCTCGCCACATGACCGGGGCGGGGCACGTGAAAATTTCAATGACTACGCAACATTCAACGGTGGGAAAGTCAATTTCGGTGGAGGAGCTCAAGGTAAGATCATTGGCAAAGGTACGTTGCATGTAGAAGGTTTACCTAGGTTGCATAATGTGTTGCATGTTAATGGGCTAAAGGCTAATTTGATAAGCATAAGTCAATTGTGTGATGATGATCTACATGTCAAATTTGATAAGAATATGTGTGAGGTCTTCAATGATTTAAGTAGATGTGTTTTGACAGGAGTAAGATACTTAGATCATTGTTACAAGTTGGTTGAAAATCTTTCATATCTTAAGTTAATTTTTGATGATGCTCCTGATCTTATTGTCAAGCTGCTGAGGATGATATTGCAGGTTGCACGTGGGAAATAAATCCAGTTAATGACGAATCTGAACCAGAAAAAGTGAATGAATCTGCAGTACAGCCATATGTTCAGACTGTTGTGCAACTAGTTTTTCGCACAATTGTCAACACAAGTGTTCAGATAACTGAAAAACAAGGTTCAGATTCTGAAACTGATGAAAGTGAAGTAAGCAGAGAGAGGGACATTCCTTCCAGAATACAAGAAAATCATCCTACCTCCCAGATCATTGGGGAAGTGGATGAAGGAATAAAAACAAGAGGAAAAAAGGTCAATTACCGTGACCTTGCAGGTTTGTTTTGCATGAACTCCATACACCATCAGGTACGTTTATGTTGTTGTGTTGACAATGACGAATCTAATTCAGAGACATTTTTTATGGCATTTGAGGGGGAGATATTCATTGATTCCAAAATCACCAATGTTGTATTTTTATGTCTTGAAAAAAAGTTGTATTCATGGGATAATGGGGAACAAACTTTTGTTTTCCTATCAGCTGCTGAATCAAAATATGTGACAGTCGATAATAAGTGCATCAAACTGTTTTGGATGAATAATTTGGTCAAAGAATATGAAATCAAAAACAAAGTTTTATCTATTTTTTGTGATGCTAAAAGTAACATAGATATGACAAATGGCCCTGTTCAATGTTCTACTCCTAAGCATCTACATTTTAGACTTCATTTTGTTAGAGATATTGTTGAATAGAAAATTATTAGTTGTGAATTTGCTGAAACTAATAAACGATTGATTGATGTTTTCATGAAGGACATTGTTTTCGAGAGATTTTCCTTAAAAATGTATCTCGGATTGTGTGTGTTGAGATGATCTCACAACTATGTGGACATCTGTCTACATCTCTGTATAATTGTATATTACAGAAAACACAAAAAACAAAATAAAAAAAATAATTAAAGATATTCTGCATTCATTATACTGCATGATTATCTCTTGTGATCACTTGATTGGTTTGCATCTTTGACACTGTGTTTGACTCTTGATTGTGAGATCCCTCCTAACTTGGTGATAAAATTCCCATGTTAAAATTTTCTTATGATATCTATCATGGAGTGGGTGTCTAATCTAAGGTCACCGAGAAAAAAATGCCTCCATTTATTTTGAAGTTTCCACTCATGTGCTCAATGCCAATGACTTATTATTTCATCACTTGGGATAAAATTTGGGCAAGCACTATGGTGTGAGAGTGAATAGCTCATTCTCAATGACTGATTCAATGCCAAATATGGAGACATTCTAGAGGCTACATGATTGAGGGTTATCTCATAAACTTCTTGTAACGTTGAACCGTGTCATTGTGTAAATTTATTCATATCATATATATCACACTTCATTGAGGTCAATCTCCACTTGTGTGCTCATATTTTGCATCATTCTAGGCATAATTATAAAGTAGGACATCTTTGGCCCATGAAATTCTCATTTGATTGTTTATTATTTTCATCAAATTGTGGGCTAATCATTTTTTGGTTAATAATATTTTTAATGAGTGGTTGTCCAGGTTTGAGTGCAAAGGAAATCTGAATGGAACAATCTTTTAGGGTCCAAGTGGAAAGTATTTCCTAAGGTATTGCAATTGGTCACAAAATTCAGATAACATTTGTTTTTGAATTCATAATTTCTGCCCAATTTGATTCTTCAAAAGATTTGGATACCTTGTCTATCTTTGTTTTCTGTGCCAAATGCACGTCTTCCTAGCCATCATCAGCAACAATGGTCTGTCTTTCTGGAAATCTCAATTTTTTTATAATCTCTCCGCTTGTCTCCGCTGTTGTTCAGACAGTTGTGCACACAACTGTGCTCACAACAGGTTACACTTGTGGTCATTATTCTCCGGTTATTCATAAATCTGGGTTTATTGAGATATTTTCATGGATGTGCGCACATCTTTTGAAAATCTCTAAAGAAAAGGGGGAGAATAGGGGAAATGCCTCTCTCAGACAGTCTTTCAAGGAGGAGATGATAATCAATCAAGGGGGAGATGAGGGGAAATGCCTCTCTCAGACAGTCATTCAAGGAGGAGATGATCATCAATCAAGGGGGAGATGTCTCTTAGATGATCAATCAAGAGAGATAAAAGAGATGATCATCACGGAGAGATACAACCAGCTTAGGGGGAGTTTGATAGAATGGAATCACGATGTATTTAGGGGGAGCTGGACTTTCCTTGTAGTGATTACAGGTATTGACTAGAACCACAAAAATAGAGGGAGATTGAAAGAGCATGTTTATACTCTTGATATCCTTTATTTTTCCTGTTCTGGTAAGTTTGAAATTGATAATCTCGATTTTGCAGTTTTTGTTCATAATCACAAAAATAGGGGGAGATTGAAAGAGTATGAATATACTCTTGAAATTTCGTTTTTATTTTTGTAATTATGGTTTGTATAGTCTACTTAAATAGATTACGATTAATTGTGAATATATGTTTGACTAACAATTAACAGTTTATATTTTTAGTTAGTGTTTGTTTTTGATGCTGCATGAATTGTGCTTATCAATCTTCCTTCACGCGGCAGGATTGATTACCTAGCTCCTTGACCTGAAATCAGAACCCGCGACTAGCCGGATGTGTCTCCGGCTTAGACCCTCGGGCGTGAGAGTAAGTGTTTGAAGATTGGAGAGCAAAATATGTATTGAATAATGGAATTCAGATAACAAAATTGCAGTTACCTTATCACCGTTGTAGTGGTAATGTATTTATAGTTGATGTAGGTGGTTTAATTGGCAGGGCTACATGAGCTCCGAGATTTTAGGGACAGTTACATGTAGTGTGAACGTGTCCTAGAACGGTCCCTGATTTGTAGGGAAGCAGTTATGGCCAGAGTAATTGCACGTGCGCCTGTAACCGTTAGGTCGACGCTTGCTTTGGCAGGTCGAGGTCGACACTTGTGTTTGGGTCGACCTGACTGTCGAGTAGAGTTGGATCGTACCCGAAATATGACTGGGTCATAAGGTCGGACTAAGTTAGGTCGGACAATGAACTTAGTCGACTGATATATGAGATGGGCCTTGAGCCATGTACTGATTGGGCCTAGCCCACTGAGAATGGGGTGGACATAATTGCTTGAGGACCGGGCTTTACTCGCTTGGCCCAGTTAGATACTTTTGGTATGTTCAGTGGCCCCCAACTTTCGAGTTGACTTTGTCGACTAGGAAGTTAAGGAAATATTTGATGAGGATTGATATGACTCGCAGGTAGCTACTCGTTCTGAAGTTTAGTCGACCAAAATGACGTGTCACAATCTGGATCGTTGGCGACGAACGGTAAGATCTGAAGGAGCGCCGTTTTTCTGTAATCATTACTGTTTTGACGTTTGAGAGTCCGCCTTGGAAACTGTTTCCGCATTCAATTGGGAAAACAAAACCTTTGAATTTTCCTTTTCCTCTTCAACCTTGGAACATATAAATACCAGATTCCTTCCTAATTTAGAACTTTTGCTCTCCTTGAACTCTTTCGCGACTCCAGTGACAGCAACGGAAACAGCAATTGCTTTAAATTGAGCTTTCGTCTTCCATTGCACCCCTCTTCGTTCGACTGTTAAGGTACTCCTCTTACCCTTTAGGGCTTAATTTCTGCAATTTCATTGATTTCGCCATGGCTAGGACCTTTAGCACTGAGCCGGGAGCTTGGTATGGCTACTGTAGTGTCAACCGTAGGGTTTATAAACACTTAGATGGAGAGTGGAGAGAGATGATTATGGAGGAATGCACCTCAATTTTGACCCATTGGGGCTTGCGTTTACTGAATTGACCTTGCCAGTGGGAGAGAACTTAGGTATCTTAGAAACGAATGACCCAAGAGTTGTGTCCTTTCATCTCTTCCATGAGCTTCTTGACCATCTAGCTGTGTTTTATGTCCAGGATTCCAATAAACCCTCTTTCTTAGGAACAGGATTAGCTTTCCGGGGGAATCTAGGTCGCCCCTTAGTGTGTCTACTAGGTCCCATAAACACTACAAGAAAACTGGTCTTTCGCGACGGCTAAAAGCCATCGCGTAAACCCTTAAAGCCGTCGCGGAAGGTTAACGCGACGGGAAAAACCGTCGCAATGGCAATCGCGTAAAGCCTTGTCGCGAAAAGATAAGGTGACTGAAAAAAGCCGTCGCCTTTGTCAATTATTTTTCGCGATTGCTTTTTCCATCGCGTAAGAGTTTTTTTAAATTTTATTTATTTAATTATTTTAATTACATTTGCAATCGCCTTAGCTCAGCAAAGGAGACGGCAAATGCAATCGCCTTAGCTCAGCAAAGGAGACGGCAAATGCAATCGCCCTTAGGTTTTAAAGAAGGAGACGGCGAATGCAATCGCCTTAGGTTTTGAAAAAGGAGACGGCAAATGCAATCGCCTTAGGTTTTGAAAAGGGAGACGGCAAATGCAATCGCCTTAGGTTTTAAAAAGGAGACGCAAATGCAATCGCAAATATCAATGTAAAAACAATATAAGACAGATTTTGCAATCGCGTAAACTCACTGCTTATTTATATAAAATATTTTTCTCCTAAAAATAATGATGATTAATATTCAAAACAATACTATTAATTGATACATAAATAATAATAACTAGTAAATATATTATATTTTCAAAAGCATACATCAAGGTTTAAAATTGTTCAAAAGAGTGACATCCACATCCACCATCATAAACTCAAAAAAATGGACATCCTCCGTCACATAATCCGATTAACAGAAATCAACAGTTATCTTCCTAATATAATACCACTAGTCAACCCTATAAGTCTGGCCTAAAATGCCGTTGACTTCGTTACTCAGGGAGAAGAACTTGAAACCCAAGTCAAGATGAGCAATACAATCATCTGCAGTTATACCATAGTTATGAACTCTTGATTCTTGTTCGGTAATAGGAACCACCTTTGCTGTGATTTGGAAAAGGCCTTCAACTTCATTGACAACGTTGTTGGTGTCACTTGTCCTATAAATGGTTGTCTTTGGAAGAGTTTGGGATTCCCATTTTGCGCCTTCGGTTTCAGGGAGAAAAATGGAATTTTGGTCCAATGTAATGGTGAGACGGTCCACGGAATCATCCCAAGATGAAGTTTTTTGGGCACTAATTACTAGTTTGTGGTTGGTGAAGAGAATACCTATTGATTGGACCCACGTGAAGTCTCTTTTCATGTATCGGTTTCGCTTTCCGATGAAGTGGCCGTTGATGTGAAGGTTGGTGTCTGCGACTAAGCAAAAGTCTTGATCTTTCATGCCGTGGAAGTAGAAGGTGATGCCATCTCCGCCTATGAAGCAGGGATCTTGGCACACTGATCCTGGCTTATCACAACCTACAAAATGCAAACATATATGTTTGAGTCTAAATAAATACTAATTTAACTTAATAAAAGACGAGGGAACGAGAGAAAGTGCAAAAAACTTACTGCAAACTGGCTTGCATGAGACACAGTCAACTTCACATCCACTAGGGCAAGCGGCAGGGCATGCTTGCTCCCTCTCATAATAACAAAGGGGGTAGTGCTTGTTCTTGCACTTGGCTTTCACTGGTGAGGTAGAAGGTGGTGGTGTTGGGGTGGTAGTAGGGGGTGGTGGTGGTGATGGGGTGGTAGTAGGGGGTGGTGGGGTGTGGTAGTAGAAGGTGGTGGTGGTGGTGGTGGTGGGGTGGCGGTAGGAGGTGGATAAACTGGTGGTGGATATCTGGAGTCTGGATCAACTTCAAATTCTGGTGGGGCTGCAGTGCCATTGCAAATAGCTTTGCAAGAGCGGCAATCAACATAACACCCATTAGGACAAAACTTAGGGCAGACATGTTCTAGATTGTGGCATTCCTTGAATTTCTCGTTATTACATTTTGCAGTGGTATCTCCCTTGGCAATTCCAGGTGGAGTTGCCCCTGCAATTGCAGCAGCAAGCATGAACACAAGGATCCACACAGCATGGTGGGTAGCAGACTGAGCCATTGACTTGGGAAATTTTAGTGGAAATAGGCTAATGAGTTTGTACTCGGTTTATTTGAGTGAATAAGCCACAAGTAGCACCACATTTTATAGGATATTAAGTGCATGCATGATCACCTGAAGCAGAATTCTTTACACATACTTTCATTTACAGTTATTATCCCGAACAAGTAATCTTTCACATGGTTTTTTAGTAGAATAAAGTCAATCCTTATATTCTCTTTTAAGTCTTACCTTTGATTACATCCTTTAATCATGAACATGGCATCACTTCAACATAAAGTCAACCTTTACCTTTAAGATTAGTTAGTCAGGAGTTTTCTGCAAATATTAAGCTTCGGGTTTTCTATTCTTAACATTAATCGTTCCTAACTTCAGGAGTAGGCTTACAGAAATTGCCACCTTTAGAGGAGGCCTCCCCAATCTTAAGGACTACTAAACATACCAGGAGTCCATTCTACTAGATCAAGATTTAAATCTACAAGCAAGGATCTCGTACCTCATGCTGAAAGTCAAGTGCCTTAGCCTACATATCCATACCTTGTGAAGAATATTTGTAAAGGGGGATTTCTTTCTCACGTGTGTTCTGTATTTTCGTTACTTTAGCAGAACTTCAGGCCTTTAAAGCCATACATCATAATGAAAGGATAATAGCCCAACTAATGTCACCAATACGCTTAGAAACCTTAGATCAATCAATAACAAGAAAACCCAAAGGAAATCCACTTCTGAGCATAAAGGCCCAGCTTCAATCTTTACCCTCACTTTTCTAGTCAGTTTACTGGAGTTATAGTCCGATTTCAGTTTTTTAAGGTCTATTATACTTAGCAGCTCAGTATATGCCAATTATACAATCATAAAAAAAAAAAAAAAAAAAAAACAGTTTATGCTCTTCTGATTCATTCTAGTGAGTTATGGAATCTAAGTGCAAACCTATGTTCCAAGAGTTAGTCACATTTTCCTTTTCTATGGATAACTAAGCACCCAAAGATTAATTTCACAGCACAACGATCCCATCTCTCTCCCCCCCCCCCTGAAAAGATTGACTGCTCCCAGATTTGGTGCATATATGATAACTTATAATTCTTTTGTAATTAGAGGCAAAGTGAGTGTTTCAATGATTTCTTCCTTAATACACCCAGGCGAAATTAAGAAAACTGTACAGAAGCTAAATTTTAAGAACTTATCAGTGCGGCCACAGCTTCAAATTTTATTCCAGAGCAGGTCGTTCCAGCTAGCAACTTTTTTTAAGACTTCAATTAGACATCATTTTCTCCTGTATCAAAGTTAAGAGCTTGCATCACGAAAAATGTTTTAATGATTGACATATTCCACCTTGCAACTTAATAATGGAAACACAAATCTGAAATCTGAAATATAGGGAGAGACAGAGAGACTACATGGAAAGTATCACTTGATGAGAATGCATCTTGCTGGTGCTCCATCTGCGCCAAGCAATATTATAGGTAAGCAGTGAATATCATATGCTCCAGCCGGGACGTTCTCAAGGTTCAAGCCTTCCACGGGTATTATTTCCTAAATAATTTTCATCTATATAATTAGGTTCAATGCGAAATATAAGTGAACAAAATAATGTCTACCATACTAGTCAAGGAAACATAGTTCAATGACAGGCAAGACATATAACACATGCAGCGTTTGCCGTCAGTGATCATGTTTACAGTTGGATCCGAGACAGATATCAGCCACTTTGGAGCAGTTGCCAGTTGACATATATTAACGGATAGAGCTGGACCAATAAACAAGATAGGAAGGACAATTTTGGCTTGAATGGAACAGAGAACTAACTATTTTTGACACACGATGCCAAATAAAAAATATGCAGTAAAAGTAGACACATACGTACACATTTGAATGAGGGAGGTCAAAATTTTGCCACTGTTATAATTTGAAGCATTCGTTAATAAAAATATTTTCAAGCCAAAATTGTCCTTCCTATCTTGTTTATTGGTCCAGCTCTATCCGTTAATATATGTCAACTGGCAACTGCTCCAAAGTGAATGAGGGAGGTCAAAATTTTGCCACTGTTATAATTTAAAGCATTCGTTAATAAAAATATTTTCAAGTATCACTCTTATAACAGCTTAAACCATTCATTAATGAAAGAGACATTTTTTTTAAGAGGGGGGGGGAGTCAAATTTTAAGACTACGGGAAAAATGAAGATCTAAAATCATAACAAAATAATAATAAAATTAAATCAAATGCCATATTCCTTTCCAGAAATTCTTAAAAATAAACATAACAAAAAAAGATCAAAACTAACTGGCAATAAAAAACACAAACCCATGACAAAATTAGGAATTCCAATGAATAAACAAATGGACTTATATAATCAAACAATCATCGATGAAAAATACCCTAATATTCAAAAATAAAGCATACGACCTAAATTCAATCAAACCTGAGCAAAATTGCAGGTGATAAGACAAAGGCGAGATCTTGATAATCGATTTAGACAACGATTGAGATCTGAGACGGGGCGAAATTTTGGTAGGAGCAAAATAGCGACCCAATAGGGAGATAATGAGAAATCGAACCTGATCGGAATTGAAGGTCCGGCAGATCTAGAGAAATTGTAGACGGACGAGAGAGAGAGAGAGGAGCGAAAATGCGAAGCTCCCAGAGAGAAATCGTAATCAAGGAAAGAATGGTTCTACTTTGCACCCCCTAATTTTTTTTTAAAAAAACTACTCGGTAAAAAAATTTGGAAAAGTGAGAGAGCGAGAGCGAGAGAGAGAGAAAGCGAGAGAGAGGGAGAGAGTCACCTGATGCCGGAGAGGAAGAACGCCGGAGCCGGAGGAAGAATCGCCCTAGTGGAATCGCGTTGCCTGAGAGGGAAGAGGTAGAGGTAGAGGTAGAGGTAGAGGTAGAAGAAACGAGAGTGAGAGAAAAGAAAACAAAGGGTTTTTTAATAAATCAGGCGTGTATTGTGAATAAGTTAAAAAAAAAAAAGTTTTTTAATTTATTTTTTATATAACGCGATTGCAAAAGCAGTCGCCTTTAACAAAAAAAAAAAAATCCAATTTTAAAATTATTTAATTTAATATTTTTATAAAACGCGATTGCTAAAGCCATCGCCTTTGATAAAAATTAGAATTTTTCGTTCCCGCCCGAACTGCATTGTTGGCGCTAGGGGGAAAACATATAATGTGATGGCATTCGTGACTACTTAGCCATCACGCTAGCCTACTGTGACTGCACTAAATGAAGTCACAAAGGCCGTCTCCTTATATACTCAAACGTGACTGCTTTTTTTGCCATCGCCAAAAGCAATCGCGAAAGATCAGTTTTCTTGTAGTGAAACCGTGTATAGAACTGATTCCCCTGTTTCCCCTTCTTCTTGTAAAGATATGGAGACTCAAGGTGAAGCTAATGCCTCGACCTCATCAAGCCCACGCATAGTCGATGCTTTCGAGACTTCGGTGGTGCCGGGCAGGAATGAAAGGGGATATGTGCCTCCAAGGCCATTCAGGGGAAAACAGAATCTTCCATCTCGGTTGAACATGGTGTATGACTTTTGTGAAGTTGATAGGAAGGAGTTTGACGCTACTTTGTACAGCAGGAAGGATTTCTTTGATCAATTTGGTGACACTTATGAGGAAGATCCCACTAGGGTGGCTTTCTACTACGGCCAATTTGAAGCTGGTTTGAGGCTACCCCTAGATCCATTTTTAAACGAGTTTCTAGAGTGTTCAGATGCCTTGCCACTTCAACTAGGAGCCAACATCTGCAGGGTACTGGTTTGCTTCGCCATGGTATATAGGTT
The DNA here is from genome assembly GCA_022495995.1 of Adenophora triphylla var. japonica. Lineage (NCBI taxonomy): Eukaryota > Viridiplantae > Streptophyta > Magnoliopsida > Asterales > Campanulaceae > Adenophora > Adenophora triphylla. The sequence goes on from JAFEMH010004166.1 coordinate 28,115, forward strand.
TTTAGGGTATGAGCCTTGCATGAGAGTGTTCAAAGAATTTTTTACTGTCAAGTTTGATAAGGACAATGGGATAAGCACCCCCTCCAAGTCAAAGTCCCCTAAGTTGTTTACCAACCTCCCCAGCAAGGCCAGTGGCTGGAATTCTTACGTATTTGTTGTAGAGAGTAGGAGAGGATGGGAGTTTCCCCTTCCCAACGCTGATACTGCAGTTGTGAGGGAGCAGGATTACTGGGAGCCATATTGGCATGATGATTTGCGTAGGAAGTTGGTGGAGCTCGCTAAGAGGGGAGCTACAAGTTGGGATGCCTTGGGGACCAACAAGAACAACTTCATCCGAGCTGGAATGATGGTCAGTGAGGGAGATGTCGTGCCCATGGTTCCAGTGGTTAGATGTCAGAGGTATCCAGATTGGGTTACCCATGAGGGGGCTCGATTCAGATTTGAGAGAGAGTGCCATTTTTGTAAGAAGACTGCCAATCACTGTAAGGATCAGGGAGAACACTTTGGGGGTAAGAACTCGACCCTTCACTGTCCCTGGACCCCTCCAATAGTTGCTTACATGCACATGTTATGCTCATTCACAGAACTGATTGTTCGTATGTAGAACTTGTTAACTAGCATACGTTTTAACTCGTAGATTATTTATTCACAAGTTTATCTCTTAGCTCGTACGCATCTTTCTTGTTTGTCGAATTGGCTGCTTGTGCATGCTTTGTTCGTACATAGAACATTTTGCTCGTATGTAGAATAATTAGCTCGCACATGTTTAATTCGTACATAGAACTAGTTACTCGTATGTAGAAATCTCATATGTCGACCTAATCCTTTGTCATTTAAATTTTGGTGCAGTTTTAACTCCTGAGCAAGAAGCGAATATGGGCCGAGCCATTGACATCAGGAAGAGCAAGAGAAGCTGTGGGGCAGCTAATGCCAGGGAACACCGAGAGAGAGAGGGTGTTCAATGCCAAGAGATCCTGAAGTTAGTAGATGTTGATGCTAGCTCTATTCCAGTAGAGGACAACCTTGAAGAGCTGGATGAAGGGAGAGTTGAAGGTGAAGTTCAACGAGTAGAGGAGGAAGAGGCCGCTGAGAAGGATGGCCCTGAGCCAAGTGTGGAGCCAGCAAGGGAGGTCATCAGGACCAGGACTCGAGCTCAGACCAAAACCAAAGCTGCCTCTAAGGCCAAGTCACACGTTATTGATGTTGAGGAAGAAGAAGAAGAGGATGATTCCCGTCTCAACAAGAGGAGTAGAACAGAGAAAGCCAAAGTTGACCCACCTTCTGAGCATGTTGATGCAAATGAGCAGGCTGGCGCAGATACCAGGGGTCTCCAGTCTTCTCCCATCCACGTCTCCTATGCTGAGTTGATTCAGGCTCGTGTTGAAAGCTGAGTGGGGTGGCTCCACTGACTAGAATCAACTGCTTGGCTAGGGAGTACCCCGAGTTAGAGTATGGCCAGGTGGTCGTCAGGAGGGGAGCTGACCAGGATTTGATTAAGGAGTTCACCAATATGCCCCTGACTCCAGAAGCCTGTCGAGCCAGGGTCGGGTTAGCTTCCTCCGAGGTAACTCTTGTAATTTTTTGAATTGTTGTATTTATTCCTCTTGCCTTTCTATTTTCTTGACCTTACTTCTGCTCGATCTAACCTTTTGCCTTTACTCGTCATTTCAGTCTCTTGCTATGATTGACTTGGCTACCACTTATTGGAAGGCTGCGGAGGAGCAGGAGAAGCTAGCCAAGGCAATGTTGGGCCGGAAGAATGAAGAGTTGCAGAAGCTGGAGGAGGATCGAGCTAAGCTGAAGGAGGAGCTTGATAAACTGAAGGAGGAGCACTCAGACCTGGACAACTCTTATGATGCCTTGAAGCTTGTCAAGGATAATGAGGTGAAGCTCAAGGAGGAAGCTTGGAAGAGTTTGGGGGAGGCTAACACTGAGCTTGCCACTCTTAAAGAGGAGAAGAAAAGGATGGCTGCGGACCTTGACCTGGCGACCCAACAATTGGAGGAGGTGCCAGTCACCCTAGCCAAGAAGCAAGAAGAACTGGATGCTGCACGTCTCCAATGGGGAGTGGACCTAGCTGCTGCTGTTAAAACTGCCAAGGAGGAGGCTGTCAAAGCTTACAAGGATAGTGACGAGCTACATGCTTATGTTACCAAAGAAGCCAGGGGGTTCTTCAATGTGGGTCGGAGCCATATGGCTCGACGCATCATAGTGGATCCCTCAGTTAATATATCCGTCGAGCAGCTGGTTCAATGGGCTTCTGAGGAACCATACAATACAGCAGCTCGCCAGGGCCATCACTTGGTGCCGTTTAACGCAAATGATTTGGAGCTCATTGCTAAGGATGATCAAGAAGCAGATGCAGCGCCCTGGGATCCTCCTACTGTTGAGCCGGTCAATTTTGATTCCATTCTTGCTGAACTTGAAGAATATGAAGATCCAGCCTTTGATGATGAGACCCCAAAGTTCACCATCAGCGACTCAAGGAAGGTAGTTTATCATCCAGAAGACGTTCTAGGTGAGCCATCTGCTGTTGGTGACCAAACTGAGATCGCTCCAGCACCCATAATTGATCAAATGGAAGGCACTCCCATAGAATGAACTTTGAGTTTGATGGTTATGTAATCGAACAAGTTTCAAACACTTTTTGTTTTTGGTTTTTTGAATGCTCGAACGCCTTGGCCTAGCTAGTTGGGAGGCACAACACTTTATAACTTTTATGCGTCTAAGTCTTGGCCCGTTTTGGGAGACTTAGTTATATTTAATCGTAGCTAACCTTCCACCATTATATGTTGTATGCTTTTGATTTCAGCATGTATGTGTCGAGCTAGATGTAATAGGACAAATAGGTCATTCTAAGTTTAAGATCGACCTGGGTTCATGGTGAATTGGTCAACCTTAGACTAGTAAGGATTTTTTGTACACGAGATTGACTCAGAGTCGAATCCTGTTTTAAAAGGTCAAAGCTGACCAAGGGTCGAGCTCATAAGAACTAAGTCGACCTAAGGTCGGACTTGTTAATAGGGCTCAGCTGATTAAGGATCGAGCTGATTTAGAATAAAGCTGACTAAGAGTCGAGCTCATTGGGACAAAGTCGACTAAGATTCGGACTTGTTAAGGGTACATAACTGATTAAGAATCGAGTTTGTTAATACGAAGCTGACTAAGAGTTGAGCTTGTTGAACGAAGTCGACTATGAGTCGGACTCGTTAAAGGAACTAAGCTGATTAAGAATCGAGCTTGTTAAAACTAGTCTGACTAAGAATCGAGCTTGTTGAAGTTAGTGTACAATACTTTATCGAATAGAACTGCGATTTTTATTGAAGTAGAGACATGCTTACATCGAATAGAAAGCTAGCACTATGACAAATTCAAACTTTGGAAACTGCATTGACTCTGAACTAGAAATAATACATGATGAGATGAGTAGCGTGCCATGGGTGCTTCAACTCTTCCCCATCTAGGTGAGCAATCATGTAAGTCCCTTCTATGACGATTCGCGTCACAATGTAAGGACCTTCCCAGTTAGGAGACAGCTTGTTCTGCTGGGTCCTTCTCACTGTTGCCTCGATTTTCCTCAACACATGATCCCATACTTGGAATGATCTTGTCTCTACCTTCTTGTCGTGGTAACTTTTAGTCCACTACTTGTATTTGACCATTCGAAGGTAGGCTGTATCTCGCTTCTCGTCGACTAAATCCAAGTCGATCAGTCTGTTAGTGTCATTCTGCTCCTGATCGAAGAAGGTTACCCTAGCAGTGGGAAATCGCAACTCGCCTGGTGCCATGGCCTCTGATCCATATGTGAGAGCGAATGGGGTTTCCCCCGTGGGCCCCCGAGTGGTTGTGCGAACTGCCCAAAGGGCAAGGGGGAGTTTGTCCAACCAGTTGTTACATCGACCAACCAAGCCTGTCTTTAGTGCAGATAGGACGAGCTTATTTGCTGCTTCAGCTTGCCCATTTCCTTGTGGATAGGCGACAGAAGATTGCCAATGCTTGATCCCTACTCGATTCATTTCTGCTTCAAGGGCTCGGGAGAATTGCAGGCCGTTGTCTGATACTATAGCTCTAGGGAACCCGAATCTGCACCAGATGAAGACGTGTATGAAGTTGATGGCGTTTTCCTCTGTGATGCGAGCTAATGGCTTTGCTTCAACCCACTTGGTTAAATAATCGATGGCAACGATTACATACTTGCAATTATCCCGGGCGGGAGGGAAGGGTCCAATCAAGTCGACACCCCACATATCAAATGGCCAAGCAGCCGGGAAAACATGGTGAGTCCGCCCACAGAGGCATACGAGGTAGGCCGGGCAAACCTTTGGCATTGGTCACATTTCTGAACAAAGTCATGAGTATCAGCTCTCATGTGTGGCCAGTAGTACCCCAAAGTGATCAACTTGTCGGCTAGAGTCCTGGCCCCCGGGTGTCCACCACAAATCCCACTGTGCACCTCGTGCATTAGCTGGGTGATTTCCTGGGGGTGAATACACTTGAGCAATGGTCTTGTGTAGGATCTTCTGAATAGCATGTCTCCTTGGATAACATATCTCGGAGCTTTCTTTTTGATAGCTCGAGCTTTCTTTTCGTCTTCAGGGAGCTCGCCACTTTCCAGGTATGCCCTCATTTCCTCGATCCAGCACTTGTTGTAAACCCAATTTCTTAGGGGGTCTTCTACACACTGAATTTTGACCCTTTCATAAGCTGGATTCTCAAGGTAGGAGATGGGCTCTTCATGTTGCTCGTCTGTAGTGGCTAGCTTAGAGAGCAAGTCGGCCAGCACATTGTCTTCTCGACCAATCCTTTAGATTTCCCAAAACTCTAAGTTTTTTATCAGCTCCTTCACCAGGTCGTGGTATTTGACTAAGGTAGAGTTTAGTACCTCATACTCGCCTCTAACCTGGTTGACTATCAGTTGGGAATCACAGTATGCCATGATTTTAGTTGCTCCAAAGCACTTGGCGTACTCGATGACTGCTACTAAAGCTTCATACTCCGCCTGGTTGTTAGAAGCATCAAATTTGAATCTTAATGACTCCTCGTATACTGTCCCAGATTCTGGCTCGATCAGGACAATTCCAGCTCCGCTAACACTTTTGGTTGCTGACCCATCCGAGTAGACTTTCCAACAATCGTCGGGTAGGTTAGTGACGACTTGGGACTCTGGCTCTTTCCCTTTGGTTTTCTCTTTCTGAGCTCGCACTTCACTATCTTTCTTGGTGAACGTCAGCTCGACCAAGAAGTCTGCTAGAGCTTGAGCCTTCAATGCCTTTCGAGGTCGATACTCGATGTCGAATTCCGTGAGGGCAATTGACCAATTGAGTAAGCGACCTGAACTTTCTGTCTTATGAAGAATTTTTCTTAACGGGGCATTCGTAAGCACCACTATAGGGTGAGCCAAGAAATAAGCTCGCAGCTTCCTTGAAGCAACGACTAAAGCATATGCGACCTTTTCTGCGTTGCAGTACCTGCCCTCCACATCTGATAGGGCTTTGCTAACATAGTAAACGGGCTTTTGAAGCCCATCCTCTTCTCGAACCAACACTGCAGCAACTGCTTTGTCCCCCACTGATAGATACACGAACAAAGTTTCTCCAGTGGTCAGACTACTCAATAATGGTGGAGTAGCGAGGTAATCCTTAAGTTGTTAGAACGACGAATGACATTCGGTCGTCCATTCAAAATTTTTCGTCCCCCTCAAAGCTTTGAAGAAGGGGAGAGACCTTTCTGTCGACTTGGATATGAAGCGACCAAGAGCTGCTACTCTTCCGTTAAGTCGCTGCATCTCTTTGATACTGGTAGGCTCTTTCATGTAGACTAGAGCCTTGATCTTCTCCGGGTTAGCTTCTATACCCCGTTGAGACACCATAAATCCAAGGAACTTGCCAGCTGCTACACCAAAAACACATTTGCTGGGGTTGAGCTTCATGTCGTTTGCTCTCAAATTGGCGAACGTTTCCTTTAGGTCGACCACGTGACGCCCGGTCTTTGTTTTAATGACCATATCGTCGACGTAGGCCTCCATGTTTCAGCCAATCTGTGAAGCAAAGACCTTGTTGACAATACGTTGATAAGTCGCCCCTGCATTCTTCAGTCCAAATGACATTATAGTGTAGCAATAGATGCCTCCACCTGCTTGGAAAGCCGTTTTCACTATGTCATCCTCGTGTATCTTTATCTGATGATAGCCTGAATAGGCATCTAGGAAGCTAAGGGTTGAGTGGCCAGCAATAGAATCAACTAGCTTGTCAATTCTAGGCAGGGGGTAGCTGTCTTTTGGGCAGGCAAGGTTGAGATTAGTGAAGTCGACGCACATTCTCCATTTGCCATTTGACTTCTTCACCATGACCACATTAGCTAGCCAGGTTGTATGTGTGTCCTCCTTGATTATTCCTGCACTCAAAAGCTTTTGTACCTCAATTTTTATGGCTTCCTCCTTGTCTAGAGCAAAGCTTCTCAACCTTTGGGGTTTGGGCTTTATGGTCGGGTTGACCTCAAGCCTGTGAACGGCGACCACTTCCTTGATTCCCCTCATGTCTTCTACTCGCCATGCAAAGACATCATTGCTCTCTTTGAGTAGCTCGATGATTTCCAGCCTTTCTTCAGCTAGCTGACAATTGTTTCCCAAACTGAATCTTTTGCTCGGGGTAGGAAGGGTTGGTGATTACTGATTCTAGCTCGTCCACAGCCTCCAGCTCTGGACCATCTCTGAACTGCAGGGTCTCAATGATGATCTCTCTGACCCTCTATCTTTCCTCGGTCCCCAGATGTGGAGCTTCTTCAGCTATCATCTCATCCAGTTCATCTGCAACCTCGCTGGTGGTGGTGGTGGCCACCGAGTTATTGTCGATCTGGAGGCATAGCTTACCTATGGAGACTTGGTCGACCATAACTGTATCTGGATCGTCTATGGTGGTCTCAGAGTGACGTGTCGACTCAGTCATGATCTCGTCATGTGAGTGACAGGTCGACTCTTCCACGATGGTGATTGTAGATAGCCGAGTAGTTTTGGTGACTGACTGAGATAGCTTTAAGTATCCTTCTGCGGTCTCAATCTCTAGTTCCCTCTTCTTCCTTTCCTGAAGGACATGATCAAGGTATGCTCGAGCTGTGCCTTGTACACAGCCTACTCCAGCAGGTGTGGGGAATTTAACTAGCTGATGGGGAATAGAGGCCACCATTCCAAGAACGACCTGGCCAGGGATTCCAAGTATAGCAGCATAATCGCTATTTACATCTATGACAATAAATTTTACCTTGGAAACGACCCTGTGGGGATGTTGGCCTAGGTCGACATCGAGCTCAATCTGTCCTTTAGCGTCGACCCGATGATTGGTGAATCCCTCCAACATGCCATCATATCTTTCGAGCTGTTCATTGGAGAGGCCCATTTCCTGGAATGTCTTGTAGAATAGAATATATTTGCAGGCCCCCGTGTCGACTAAGAGTCTGCTCGTCGTACATCCGTCAATGAGTCCTGGGATGACGAGAACTTGCTCCCTAGCCGCCATATTAGTTGCTAGCTCGTGAGGGTAAAAGCTGATCACTTCCTCCCTGATATCTCTCCTTGGGGGCACATGTGGGGCCTTGTTGAGCTGAAAGATCTTATGCTTGATGGCTGTGTTGCTGGCTTGTTCAGTAATAACACCCAGATTCAGTCTAGGTTGTCTTGGCTCCTGGTGTCCACCTGCAGGTCGATCACCTCCACCGCCTTGGGGACTTTTAACATAGGTGTCGAGCCTTCCCTGGTCGACCATCCTCTGAATGATACGCTTCAAACTCATACAATCCTTCGTAGTATGGCCTGTATCCTTATGGTAATCACAGTATTTGCTATTGTCCCTTCTGAACTTGTTGCCTGGGTTCATTGGGGCAGGTGGGGCCAGCTCGACCGCATTCATTATTTCTGTTTGACTCACCGTTAGGGGAGTGAAAGCTTCGGGCACTTTCTCTGTCGCCCTGGTCCTGTTCTTACCATTCTTGTTGTTTCCCCCATTTTTAGCTGAGTCTTTCTTATCATCAGTGACCTCAACCTTGGGGCCTTTCCCATTCTTCTTTTCTTTTCTTTCCTCGGCAAGTGCCACATTGTAAACCTTCTCGAACAACTCCTGTCGAGTAGTGACTGTACGAACCGTCAGCTCGTAATCCATGTCAGCCGAGGAAATGCCATTTCAGAAGCAATTGATCACCTCCCTGTCCGTGAGATCCTCCTCGATCTTGTCGACCATCTCTTTAAACTTGGTGTAGTAGCTCATTGAGCTTTCATTTTTACCTTGCACCGAGTTGTATAGATCGGTGACAGTCATTTTTCGGGCTCCAGCAGTTGAGAAGCGATCTAGGAATTTTGTTCTCATGCTCATCCAGGTCGAGATGCTACCGGCTGTCAAACCATTGAACCATGTCAAAGCTGCCCCTGTGAGTGTGCTTATGAGGGCTTTACACATAGTGTCGTCCTCATTGGAGACAAAGCACATTGTGGCCTCCAGGTGCTGTACATGGCTCTTTGCATTGGTCGCCCCTGAGTACTTCTCTAGGAGGGGCAACTTGAAACCAGGAGGAGTTCGACTGTCAATCAAATCCTTGGACAAAGGTCGAAGAGTAAAGTCAATTCGTTCGACCTTTCCAGTATCATTTTTCTTTTCAGCCTCCCATTGTTCAAATTTTCTCTTCCATAGCAGCCACTCCCTAGCATCAGGTCTGTCTTTTCCAGCGGGGGGGACAGCATTCGGCCTTTGACCCTCACTTCTGGGGGGAGTTACCTGCCTGCTTCTCCTATCTCTGTGAGAAGGTGCCCTTTCCGATCAAACTGGTGACCTGTGCCTGTCATCTCTTAGTGGCGACCTGCGCCTATCATCTCTGGGTGGCGACCTGCGCCTTTCGTCTCTTATAGGCGACCTGCGCCCATTCCTGTCCCTATGAGACTGCGACCTTTGCGTCCTGGCAGGCGAACCACGTCGGCTTCGGTTGGCCTCTAACTGCGTCCTCAGGTCTGACTGTGCCTCTTGTTCCCTGTTCCTAGTGAGACTAGCCCTTAGGTCGTCACTCGAAACATGAATAGGTGATTGAGGTCGGACCACCATCCTTTGATCAACATTTTGTCCCACAGTTTCGTTTGGTCTAGTACTCCTAGCACGCTCCCTGTTTGAGACTTGAGAGGGAGCCACCCTCTCAGACCTTCTATCTACCTGTTCAGCCTCCTCCATTGCCAATAACTCGGCCAGAATCTGAGCTCGCTCCATAAGCATTTCTTTTCTGCTCAGTGGGTTTGATGAGGGACCTGCCCTATTTCCAGCATTTATTTGTCCAGTTGGACGCTTTGGAGGAGGTGGAACTCCTTGCCCCTCCATGGGTCGTTTTTCTCTTCTCCCATCTGGCAATCCTCTGCCATCAGCAACACTGTTAGAGCGTGTCGCTCTAGCATGATGGCGAGTTGGTGGGGGAGGAGGCAAATTTTTGTTTCCAGCGTTGGTGTTGAGATTTTCAGTGTTCACATTGGTGTTATTGTTTCCTTCTTCATGCCCGAGTGAGGCCTCAGATACATGTCCATCCGAAGTCACCATTGTTGTAGGTTGAGAAAACTTTCGAGGTCAAGCTTATGCACGATTTCCGGCAATGAAACCAAACTGATGTTGCAGGAATTGTGCTTATCAATCTTCCTCCACGTGGCAGGATTGATCACCTAGCTCCTTGACCTGAAATCAGAACCCACGACTAGCCGAATGTGTCTCCGGCTTAGACCCTCGGACGTGAGAGTAAGTGTTTGAAGATTGAAGAGAAAAATATGTATTGAATAATGGAATTCAGATAACAAAATTGCAGTTACCTTATCACCGTTGTAGTGGTAATGTATTTATAGTTGATGTAGGTGGTTTAATTGGCAGGGCTACATGAGCTCCGAGATTTTAGGGACAGTTACATGTAGTGTGAACGTGTCCTAGAACGGTCCCTGATTTGTAGGGAAGCAGTTATGATCAGAGTAATTGCACGTGCGCCTGTAACCGTTAGGTCGACGCTTGCTTTGGCAGGTCGAGGTCGACACTTGTGTTTGGGTCGACCTGACTGTCGAGTAGAGTTGGATCGTACCCGAAATATGACTGGGTCATAAGGTCGGACTATGTTAGGTCGGACAATGAACTTAGTCGACTGATATATGAGATGGGCCTTGAGCCATGTACTGATTGGGCCTAGCCCACTGAGAATGGGGTGGACATAATTGCTTGAGGACTGGGCTTTACTCGCTTGGCCCAGTTAGATACTTTTGGTATGTTCAGTTTTATTTAGGTAACATCTCAAGGAAGGAAAGCTTGTGAAGATAAGGAATGAAGCCTTGATTTTCGAATTACATGGAGATAATTGACTCCTTGCCAAACAAGGAGTCAACCGCTTATAAAAAGAAGATGTCTGCCCCATTTGAATCCACGCCTTCTTCTAAGAGAGAAAAACGGAGCATTCATATTTCCTTGAGGCTTTTATGTTGTTTCTTGAAAATCAGAAGCTGATCATTCAAGATTGTTGTCTGTTTGGTGTTCTTAGATTAAGAACGAGTTTTGTATTTTCATAGATTTAATTTTCTTTCATTGTATGTTTTGTTTGCAACTTGTTTTCGACAAAGTTGTGTTTTATGAAAGGTTTCCATCAAGCATAGTCTTCTTGAAGTGTTTAATTTCGTTGTTATTCCGCTGCATTTAATTCTGTTTGTTTATTTTATTTTCTGAAAAATTCTGCTCAGTAGGTTGTGATGACAATTGTGCGAACAACTGTACAGACGAGTCATCGCACAATTGGTTACATAGCTACCAGACTTTCATATTGAAATCAGGAAATCTTTCGTATTGAAATCAGGAAATCTTGAATACAACTGTATAACTTCCCCATAACTTCCCCAGTAACATAGTTGAAGCCTCGGGGCTTTAAAATAACGTATACTATGATTTTCTCAGAGTTCATTTATATCTTAATGTGCTCCAATTTCAACTTGCAAGTGGTATTAAACAAGCATACATATAGCTGCTGGCACATTATTACTTCTTCCGTCCATAATTTTCCCGTGCGACATTTTTAAAGTACGCTGACAGTACTATTTGAAAGTGATACTCCCTCCGTCCCACCTCAAAGTTTCACCTTTTTTTTTTGGACCGTCCCATCTCAAGGTTTTCTTTCTTAAATGGAAAATTTTTCATATATTTATATCCTTATCATCTCCATATATTTACAAAAAAATCATTCTCTCTCCTATTCTCTACCATACATTCCATATATTAACTTCCTATTCCTCCCACTCATTCTCTCTCCTATTAAATATTTTTAACTTTCACATTCTCTCTCCTATTCTCTATCACATATTTAACTTTTACATTCTCTCTCCTCAAATTTTCTACCCACTTTAATTAAATTTCTTAAAAAGCGTGTGCCAAAATCTAGGGAGAAACGCGTTTCTCCATAAGTTATGGAGAAACGGGTTACGGGTATCCAGAACCTTTTGAAAGGATATCCAGAAATTTTGTATTGGCAATGACCTTTGGCCCATGGTTACTTCTGGATATCAGTCTCAAAGGTTCTGGATATCCAGAACCCTTTGAAAGGATATCCAGAACCTTTTGAAAGGATATCCAGAAATTTTGTATTGGCCATGACCTTGGCCCATGGTTACTTCTGGATATCAGTCTCAAAGGTTCTGGATATCCAGAACCCTTTGAAAGGATATCCAGAACCTTATGTAAGTGATATCCAGAAATTTAGAATTGGCTTCTGGATATAAGTTTTAAGGCTTCTGGATATCCATAATCAATGTTCTGGATATCCAGAACCTTGTGAAAGTGATATCCAGAATCAGAAATTTGGTCTTGGCCTTGGATTTGGTCTCAAATCTTTTTTCTGGATATCCGTCCCAAAGCTTCTGGATATCAATCCCAAAGCTTCTGGATATCCAGAAACCCGTTTCTCCATAACTTATGGAGAAACGCGTTTCTCGGTAGACCTACTCAAAGCGTGTCCACCTCAAATGTGGAACCTTGAGGTGGGACGGATGGAGTAGTATTTTCGTCAAAAATTAATATTCTTTGTGCCCCGTATAAATGACTTTTGTTTTGTTTTAAAATATGCGATAAAGGTAAATTTGATAATTTATACTCCCTCCGTCCCGCTCCAGTGTGAACTTATTTCCTTTTTTGAACGTTCCACATTAGTGTGAACTGTCCAAAATGACAAAAAATCTTTACTATTTCAACTACTCATTATCTCTCCTACTTTACTTTTACACTCACAACATTCTCTCTCCTAACTATTTCTCCCACTCATTCTCTCTCCTATTTAATTTTTCATACTCACAAACACCTCCTCCACATATTTCTCTCTTCTATTTTTCCTTAATTTCCGTGCCAAAAAAGTACTCCCTCCGTCCCACGTGAATGTGGACTAACTTTTTGGGTGTGAGAATTAAGAAAAAATGATGTAAGAAAGAGAAAAAGTTAAATGTTGTGAGTATGAAAAATTAAATAGGAGAGAATGAGTGGAAAAATAATGAGAGAAGAATGTCATGATGTAAAAGTGAAGTAGGAGAGAGAATGAGTGGGTGTAATAGTGAATATTCTTTGCCATTTTGGAAAGTTTGCATTTATATAGGATGGATCAAAATAAAAATAAGTTTGCATTCACGTGGGACGGAGGGAGTAGATCTAAAATGGAGTGAGACAGAGGGAGTATAAGAATTAATTGTTGAATTTATTCTAAGCAATGTAGCATACATTTTCTTTATATTTCAATATACTCCCCTCGTCTCATAACAAGCGACACACTTTGTCATTTTGAGCGTCCTACTGATAAGTCACACTTTCTAAAATGGAAAAGAATCTTTACTATTTCCTCCACTCATTCTCTCTCCTATATTATTATAATACTCACAACACCATTATAATTTACTATTTTCTCCACTCATTCTCTCTCCTACTCAACTATTTACACTCACAACACATCAACATTTTCACTTTTTTCTTAATTTTCGTGCAAAACATAATTGCGTCGCTTGTTATGGGGCGAAGGGAGTATATATTTGTAGGTTCATGTAGATACACTTTTACCCATATAAATGAGTTGGTAAAGAACATTGTTCGTCAGTAATCTATAGTATAAATGAGACCCCCTTGTGAACAGTTCTATGAACAGTTTCAAGGGGGGAATTTCCCATTTTGCCCTTACTATTTTATTTCTTTCCCATTTTGTCAAAAAAAAAAATTATTTAAAAAAAATTAAAAAAAAAAAAAAAAAAAAACAAAAAACGTGGCCTTGGAGAACATGCTTAGTTATTCTATAAGGACGGTCAAGAAGTCTATTTGCAAAACTTGGCCAAAAAGTCTATTTTTGCAAAACTTGGCCGCTAAGCAATCAGAATAAAAAGAAGAAAATAAAGCAAAAGAATCACTTCTTGTCCAAAAATAATGGTTGGGACTTGGACCAATGTCAACAGCGAGAAATGATCCAGTAGGCCCAAAGCGAGTCAGGGCCCAAGAAGAATATAGGGATAAAGGTAGCTCAGTTGGGGTTCATGGAAAACGGTGCCAATAGATGTCCCACTAAGGTCAATGGAAGGGAAAGCCCAAGGAAATATATGCGAGATATTGGTTACTGAGCGGCGAGATAATGAAGCAAGTCAACAAGATAATAGCGTAAGAGGAGAAGGCGAGATATTAAGTTGAGGCGACACAATATTCAGTTATCCGTATTCAGCGAGAGACAAAACTAAGGGGAGCGACTCATAAGAGGCGGCAGATAAATATCTACGAAATGGGACCCATAAAATGGTTGGACATTGGGAAAAGCGATCACGTGTTGTGAGTTTATTCTTTTTGCTAGCCAATGGAATGATGACACGTGGACATAGGCATGGAACGTGAGGAGGTCATGTGCGTGGCACGAGGTGAGGAGTATATATATGAGGGATAGTCTTCATTGACAAGGTACGTACACACCTTCACCCACAAACACTTTTCCATATTGTTCAGATTTATCACCTCAGACAAACACTTATCCTCACGCCGGAGGGGCTTACGCCGGAGTCTCCCCCGGCTTAGTTGACGTTTGTGTTTGTGCAGGTTCGGAGAAGGAGCCGGAGCTGTCCTATTCCGACTACAACGATCGTGTTGCCGCTGAGGAAATTCCTGGCAACATCAATTGGTTCCGTTGCCGGGACCTGATTCTCTTCAACGGTTGGAGATTTGTCGACGGTAGATTGGTAAGTGTTGAGTACTGTTTATAGATTTGAAGGTTTTGGTCGCGTTGGGAAAAGTTCAGTTGGTGTGTTGAGCAATTGTGTTGACGTTGTTCTTTGTTCGTAGTGGGTAGAGTGGAATCTGATTGTTTTTATTGTTGTTATTGGAATTGATTGCTGTTCGTAAAATTCTCGTGGGTTGAAATTGTTCGAGATTTTTGATATTGTTGGATTGGTTGGGTACTAATTTTTGATTTAGAAAGTGTTCATCTGAGATAAGGAGGATTTGGATTTGTTTGTGAAAATTTGCTTGAAGGTTGCTTGATTTTAGGGCTTTTGAATTCTTTGTTGTTCCTGGGTTTTTGAGAACTCATTTGGTTCTGATTAGCTTGGAGTTGGTGTTTTGGTGATAGTTTGGTGTTGAACAATTGTTGAGGTATTCGAAGGTTATTTTCTTAGTTTCTGGGTTGGATCTTCAAATCTTCATCAGATTTGCAGATCTTCAAAGGTTAAGTTCGTAATTTTGATTACGTGGGTGATAAGGAATGTCAACACCAGAGAAAAGTATAGTGGGCCAGAAAACAATGACGGGAAGGAGCCTTATCCCGCCTATCTCAGGACTGGGAGCTTTGGGAACAACTGGGGAGAAAGACTCTTCTACTTCGCAACAGGTGATTCCGGAGGAGAGAGAGCGGGATACAGGTAATGAAAGAGAGAGAAATGTAATGCCACCACCGCCAGAGGAGGAAGTGGAGAATGAGGAGGAAAGCTTGAGGATTCACAACAATTTAATCTTGCAATTGTTGGAGAATAACAAGCGATTGATGACCATGAAGAAGAAGCCAACCCCTATCCCGCAGGGCTTGCTGAAAGCGACATAAGAGGTGAATAAGGGAGCGGGCAAGGAGGTGATAGTAGTGGATGATGGTGAGCGGCAGAAGGAAGTAGAACCTGAAAAAATGAAAGAGGCTGAGGTGAGACTTGATGGGCCGCAGAAACGGAAGGCGGGAGAATATATAGAGAATGGGCGGAAAATCAAGGTGTACCATTGGCCGCACACTTCGCAAGTATCGTCGTTCTATTGTGAAAATGAGGAAGATGACACCGCCGCAAACGATGAAGGGTTTAGAGATTTAGAAGAAAGGATGTCAAAAGGAGGCGAGAAAGCTAAGCTTTTAGAAAAGGGAAAAGGGGCGGTAATGAGTCGCTTTGGAGAAGAGGACGGATTAACGAGACAAATGGCTGAAATGGCAAGAAGGCTAGCGGAATTAGAAAAGGGCGGTACAGTTGATAGTGAGAAGGACTCTTTCGTTGCCCCATTTGCCAGATACATTTAGGAAGCTGAGCCTGCCCCAGAATTTCGTATGCCGACATTATCTAAGTACGCGGGAGTAACCACAGCCAGAACTCACGTGGGCAATAGTGACCAAGGATGATGCACTGCTATGCAAAACCTTTGCTAGCACATTGGAGCTTCAAGCGTTGGAGTGGTTCACGCAGCAACCCGCTAACTCTATTGTGGGGTATCAAGATTTCAAGCGAAAGTTTCTGGCGAGATTTGGAGCCGTGGGAACTCAGCCAGTGCTATTACAGGAATTAATGGGAATTAAACAGAAAGTGGGAGAAGGTCTGATAACCTACACCAACAGGTTTTTGTTGATTGCCAACCTCATTTTCGAGATAGAGCCCAAGTATGCGATAATGATGTATATGTCGGGCCTGGTGTCAGAAGATTTTAAAAGAGAGTTGAGGATGAGGTTGCCCGCGACTTTAAGTGAGTTGCATGAGCGAGTTAAAGCATACTGTGGTGGTGAAGACATTGAAGAAGGAATATCTAGCACTGCAAGAAAAAATGTTAAAGATAGAATTGATTATATCAAGGAGGATAATGCAGCTCGCGGTGGAGGTCGAGGAAATCAGGCCGGCGGAAGGGGTGGAGGCCGGGCAGGTGGTCGCGGCAACGGGAGAATTATTAGATTCACCAGATTAAACGCCAGGCCAAGCGAGATTTTGAGGGCGGTTGACTTACCTGCGGCATTCGAAATGACCGACAGAGGAAGAAGGAATATGAATCAATATTGCAATTATCATAGAGATAGAGGGCATGAAACTGATGAATGTTACAACCTAAAGAAAGTGATTCAAGGAAAGATTGACAGGGGCGAATTACAGGAATATGTGTGGCAGGAGCAAAATGTGGCGGCTCAAGGAGGAAATGGCGAGATGAATGAAATATTGGTGATTCATGAGCCAGCTAGTATTACTTGTCTAAGTAATCAGATAATGTCACTGTCACATACCTGCCATATTCCCGCCTACCCCCCGAGTGAAGAGAGGATTATCAGCATTTCAAGGCGAGAGTTGGCCTTGACTCCAAGCCATGGATGCCAGCCGATGGTGATTTCAATTGCTCCAGGAAATAGTATTCTGCACAGAGTATTAGTTGATTCCGGGGCAAGTCGCAATATCCTGTACTATGAAGCCTTTAAGAAAATGAAATATACAGAAGCCAATCTAGTGCTGTACAAAGGGTTTTTGGAGGGGTTTACAAACCATACCTTTAGGGTCAAGGGGACGATTTCATTGGCGGTTGAGATTGGGGAAGATGATATGGTCAGAACCAGAAATGTCGAATTCATGGTGATAGACTTAGTGTCGCCATACAACGCCATTGTGGGTATTCCATTCATGCAGACTTTTGAAATGGTCGTGTCTATCCCGCATCAGCGTGTCAAATTCCCCACCCCGAAAGGAATAGCTTGTTTGAAAAGCGAGGTAAAGGAGGTTATTCAGAAAAAGATTGAGATCCAAATGGCGGCAAAGGCCAGTTCTAGTTCGTTGACAACAGCTTCAGCGATTCGGGATGCGAAAGTCAATATGGTCACAGACTTGGAGGAAGAAGTGTTGCGGGAAATGAGTAATAAGCAGGACATTGATAAAGAGGTGGTTGAGAAGAAATCTGAAGCAAGTTGGAGGACCCAGGGAGCAATACAGGCCAAGGTCGAAGGAGAAAGATTGGTTGAATTTGTCACAATGAAAGAGCCAAGAATTGAGGAAATAGTGGAACTTGAGGACGAGAAGTATGAAGAGATGGAGGTGTAAGCAATTGAAATTTTACCGCAAGATGACCACAATTGGGGTGAAAGCGACAATAAGAAGGATAAGGAATGTCCTAGAGGAAAGAAGGAATGTGGAATGGTGGCGAGCACAGGGTAGATGCGAGATCACATGTGGAGAATGCTTTAAGCGATATCATCAACAAAGAAGTAAGAAGTAATTTATTTATTTAATAGTATGCTTATTAAAATCGTATGAAGATTAAATATTATGAATATATGAAGTTTTCCACTTATGAATGAAAATTATGCATGTTTTGAAGAAGTTATATGAAATGATAGTGTTATGAATGGAAGTTATATATACTGTGAAAATATTAAATGAAATGAAAGCAATGAAATGAAACTATGAAAGTTTACGATTTAAGTTTATGTTGCTTTTATATGATATGTAGTCAAATATAGAAAAGTAAATCGTCAAGAGCAAAGTTGCCTAAAGACAACTTCACTTTTTCGATGGGAGTATATGTATATGAGGATATCTCGCCAAAGGTAAGAAGGCAAAGAGTTTTTTGATGAATTATCAAAACAATTTTGATGAATTATTGAAACAAATTGATGAAGAAGAAGAGAAAAGAAAAGTAAGCCGCAAAGTATCATGTGAAAGTCTCCGGACTATAAAAAGGAAAGTCTCCGGACTATAAACAGGAAAGAAAGTCCCATCTCGCCTGTATGGCATGTATATGGATGCGACTATAAACAGGAAAGAAAGTCCCATCTCTCCTGTATGGCATGTATATGGATGCGACTATAAAAATGAGAGTCTATAAAAATGAGAGTCTACGGACTATAAAAATGAAAGTCTACGGACTATAAAGGAGAAAGTCTACGGACTATAAAAAGGAAAAGTTTAAGAACTATAAACGAGAAAGTCTATACCGACTATAAACTAGAAAGAAACCCATCTCGCCTAAATGGCATGTAAAGATGCGGCATATATGAAAGAAAGCACATCTCGCATAAATGGTATGTAATGATGTCGCGAAAATGGAAGTAAATGTATTTCGTTGGAAAGACATGGAAAGATATAAATTAAGGAAGAAAGGTATTATTTGTTTTTAAGGCAAATTAAGATGTGGAGGCACAAAATAAGGAAATTATTCCAAGTAAGAATCATGAAAAAAGCATGAAAGAAGCAAAAGAGAAACAAAGATCAGCGACAATGTGAGTCGCGTTGTATGCACTGCAAGTAAAGTCGCCTAAAGACGACTTCACTTTTTCAATGGGAGTATAAGTATGGAGTACCTGTCATGCAAAAAGGAGATTTTTGATGAACTATCAAAACATAATAGCAAAAGCAAGATATGATAATGAAGTAAAGCATAAAGATAAAAGGGGCAAGCACGAAGGCCGCAAATATACATTGTTTAAAGGCACACAGGCCCCAAATAAAATAAAGTAAGTTGTTTAGCCACTAGGGCAAGTTACAAAAATTGTTCAAAATAAACTAAGTACTAAAGCAGAATCAAGTTGAAGCATTTGGTTCATCAGTAGGCGCGGGTTGAGTGGAGCTTGAGGCAGCAAGAGCGAGAGCTTTAGCCTCATCCAAAAGTTGATGTTTATATTCCAATTGATTGTTCCATAAAGGGAGGACGTTTGGCACTTGAAGAGGAGCGGGTTCCCAAGGCGACTTACCCAGCAGCGCATCTTCCTCTGCCAAATCTTTGAGTTCATCAGCCGAATATGGAACTAAAGGATGACCCAGGCGACATATATCACTGAAGATTGGCTCTGAGCCCCATTTCGCAAGTCGCTCGATGGTAATGGCGGATATCTCAGCGGCATCAGCAGCTGCAGCTCGCATAACCTGAAGAGAGGTTTGGTCGCCAATATCCAGAATGTCTTCCTTAAGTTTGTTTACATCAGCATTAAGGGAGGTGATTTCAGCATTTTTCCCTGTAAGTTCTTCTCGCAGCTTGGCTATCTCGCCTTGAAAGAATTGAGTGTCAGCGGCATGAGTCTCCTTTAGAGTCTCATTCTCGCTCAGAAGTTTGGCGGCATTTTCCTTGGCAGAATTAAGTTCAGCAGTAGCCTTGTCAAGGTTGGTTTTGGCGGCATTGAGCTCAGTATTGACGGTTTCGAGATGATTTTGAGAAGTAGTCAAGTCATTTTTTAGCTTATCTCGCTCCCCCTCCAAGTTGGCGATTGTTGCATCTCGCCTACCAACTCTACCACGAAGGATATCTTTGTCTCTTCTCAATATTTGGTTGGAGTTTTCTAACTGCTGCACATCCTTGGTAAGTTGGTGGTTCTTGTCATTGATGCCAATAATAGAAGCTCCAAGCTAAATGAAAAAGTTAAAGGCCAAAATGAAGAAAATAGCAATTAGATAAGAAAGGAAAGAGTGACATACCATTGAAAAGTGAATCCCGGCTTGGCAAGCGGCATGATCAATGTCCATATCCGTTACTCGTTGAACCTGGATTGGGTCACTAGCACGAATCAAAGCTGAACTGCCAATCAAGCATTCATCAACAACGCGAACTTCATTAATCAATCCCGTCAAGCGAGGAACATTGGCGGCTTCTTTGCACAGTTCATATAGCCCATTAAAGTCAGTGGGCTTCTCAAAGTTTTCTTGAAGCCAGCTAGGAGTAGGAAGGGCCAAAGAAGTTTGTGGGTCACGTCAAGGAGGAGGAGAGTTAGAAACATTTGTCAAGTCACAAAACTCCATATCTTGAGGAGGAGGAGGATCATCATTTTGAATGGGCTCAGTTGCATCGCCTGCGGGGGGCGAGGGAGAGTTTGTGCGGACAGCTTCAGAAGAAGGAATGATAATGTTTTCTTCGATGGGGGCATCATCAGATCGCAAGATAGAAGTTGGTGGGACAGAAATTGGCAGGATATTACCTTCGTTAGATGGAAGGACCTGAGTAGTTGGAAGAGCTTGAGTAGATGGAGGACCCTGAGTAACAACTGGATTTGAGGAGATAGCTTCTTGAGTGGAAGTGGCGACATTGGGTAGAACTGAGGCAATCCTTTTTTGTCGCTTTGCTTTGGTCTCAGGGTTGTTAGGTTTAGCTCTGGCTTTGGAGGAGCTCTGGGTTTTCTCCAAGTCAATTTCTTCGGTATCCTTGCCATCGCGGGATAATGGCAAGGGTAGATTATCGGGAAGAAGGCCGAGAGCAGTGTCACGGGTACTGGCAAGTCGCTTCATTCTCCTGTTCATATCCAAATTGGCGCTTTGGCGGCTGTCCATTGATTTGGCTCGGTGGTCTGGAAACAAAGAAAAAGAAAATTAAGAATCAGAGTTTGCTTCTGTATA
The DNA here is from genome assembly GCA_022495995.1 of Adenophora triphylla var. japonica. NCBI lineage: Eukaryota > Viridiplantae > Streptophyta > Magnoliopsida > Asterales > Campanulaceae > Adenophora > Adenophora triphylla. The sequence goes on from JAFEMH010004166.1 coordinate 48,699, forward strand.
AGTTTAAAATAAAAAAAATAAGGTTAAAGAAGAGACATACAAAGAACATTGTTCATGGCGGTACAATGACGAGTACCCTTGCACGACTGGCACTCGTGAGCATATTTATTTTCTGTATGCCGCTCCCATCCATCAAAATAAACGTGGCTTATTGGAACCCACGGCGGGGCAAGAGGTAAGTTGTCGGCGATTCCGACTCTGTCAAGTAGTTCCCTATTTCGCAAAATACCCCTCCAAGAAATAAGAGGTTGGGGTGTATCAGCGGGAGAATCTGCGAGAAGGGCGACTAAAGCGCGAATAGCGGCAATAAGGGCATTGTCGCCCACAACAGAAGCATCTTTGGTTTCGATTTGGGGTTTGATGGGGTGAAGATCAGCGGGATGAGACCACCCAACGCGAGAGACGATGAAGAGTGGGTCATCCATCCAGTCATGAACTTTGGTAGGTAAGGGAGTAAGGACCTTGGGACCTCGCTGATATTGGAGGGAAAGGCGGGTTTCTACTATCCCGTTTTCAAGCTTGTTGGTTTGTTTATATTCTTTGAATAAATAAATTAAAGAGGTGACTGTGGGTTCCTTTTCTCAAAGCACGACACATGGTAATAAAAACAGTTATTATCCTTATAGCGTTGGGATGAATTTCGGTTATCATGGCTTGGGCTTTGTACAAAACTTCGCAAAGAAAAGGATCAAGGGGAATCCTAAGGCCAACCTTAAGTTGTGAGGGAAAAAAACTATGCCATCTCGCATTTCTCTCAGATGGGTGAGGGAAGTGTTTCCTTGATAGTCAGAAATACGGTAAATAGAAGGATCAATGTTGTATAGGGTGTGCCAAGTGGTGATGGGATTAGGTATGAGAGAACTGGTATCAGGAGCGAGAGAAGATCCCGCCTCAGCATGAGCGGGATTGATAAAAAGGTTACCTTCAGCCAAGTTCAAATTTTGGACCCCTGTAAGAGGGGAGTTGCTGGTTGTCACGGCGGGAGAAGAGGTAGCTTGATCGGCCATCTCGCTGGAATCACTGGAAGAAGAAGAAGAAAGGACAGATTTATAATGCATCCTACGTTTGGAAAAAGGGTCAGCGACACAGGGGGATTCAGATGAGTCGCTTAAATTTGGGTCATATTTATCTTTGATTAACCCTACCAATTCTCTATGAGAAGTAAAAATATGAGACATAGGGGCTGAAAGAGGAAGAAAGAAGCGGCCTTGAATCTCGAAAGAGTCAATGACTGAGGGATCCACCCAGTTTTCAATCAGCATCCTAATTATGTCGGCCTTGGGCAATCTCGCCCAAGTAGTTCGCAGGCGCCTGTATAAGCCGCCTGAGACTTGACACCTACCATATCTAACCCGCCTAGCACAATTCTTGTATCTCGCCATGAGGGGCAATTTGGGAACAAAATTGAAAGGACACAACAAAGGGAATAACAAGACTCAAACAATTAGGCAAAAATGAAAGATCAAAGTATGGGGTTTTCAACAATATGAAAGGTTTTGGAAAAATTACCTGGTAGAAATGAAGAATAGCCGGAGAAGACGAAGAAATGCCGAAAAATGTGACGGAATCCTGGGAAATGAGGAATGAGGTTTCGAAATTAACTACGGATAGCAAATGATGAACAAAATGGGGTTTAAGAAATGAATTTTTGATTAAAACAGTAAAGAAATGGTGAAAAAGAGAGTAAGGTTCGTCGGAGTCAAGGTGGAGGTTCGCCGGAATTTGGGGATGATAGAGCAAGAGAGTAAAAAGTAAAAAAGAGAAATATTGAAAGGAAAATGGGTATTTATATGAGAAAGGAATTGGGGAAACTGATTGATGTGACGATTAAGATGACAAATTTTAAATTTTCCCTCTTATTTGGCACGATTCCCAAATGACGGCACATTGAATTTTAGGGGGCTCACCATGGAGGTGACACGTGTATAAATAGGGTTTGTTCAGCATTCAGGCTTCGTGAAGAAGGAATTGAAGGTCGCGGAAAAGCGAGATAGTGAACATCAAGTTTTTGGCGAGACCATAAATGAATCTCGCCTCAAACTTAGGGGCTTCTGATGCTGCCCAAAAATAATGGTTGGGACTTGGACATGGTCAACAGCGGGAAATGATCCAGTAGGCCCAAAGCGAGTCAGGGCCCAAGAAGAATATAGGGATAAAGGTAGCTCAGTTGGGGTTCATGGGAAACGGTGCCAATAGATGTCCTACTAAGGTCAATGGAAGGGAAAGCCCAAGGAAATATATGCGAGATATTGGTTACTGAGCGGCGAGATAATGAAGCAAGTCAACAAGATAATAGCATAAGAGGAGAAGGCGAGATATTAAGTTGAGGCGACACAATATTCAGTTATCCGCAGTGTTCTAAAAATCGCCCTAGGTGGCCGCCTAGGCGGCGCCTAGGCGCTAGACGGCTGAGCTCCGCCGCGATTTCTGGCATATCGGTCAGGTAAGGCGGTTGGTCATCTAGTCGGCCGCTTAGGCGGTCTGGACGCCGATTAGTCGGCTAGGCGTCGTCTAAGCGATCTGGGCGCCTCAGATCTACCTCCGTGATGGTCGTCGGAAACGTCGTCGTCGCCGCTTTAATATGGAAGGTCGGAAAACGAATTTCGATGATGGGCATGGAGGAGGGGAGGAGAGAGAAAAGAAGATCTGTTGAAGCTTGGACTGCAGCGGTTGAGGTAACGATGGATCCGCCGGAGCTATGGAACTGCAACGCCGGCCGGAGCTCAAATCGCCGTGATGTTTTTGGCTTTCTCTCTCTCTTAAAGTCGAGCAATAAGGGTTCTTAAATTCTAGCAAAAAGGGGTTAGGGAAGTCAAAGGAAGGATAGTGAAATGTCAGAGAAAGTTGAAAAGTTGGGATGTGATGTGTGCGTGTGGTAGTGTAGCTGTGTAGAGGTGATTAGTTTTTTTTCCTTTCCCTTTTCTTTTTATTTTGATTGTATAACTAATAAGCTACTCTCTCTCTCTCTCTCTTCGATTATTGACCAACAATAAGTCAATATTAAGTACTCCCTCCGTCCCAGACCATGGGTATATGGGGTGAATTTCACGTTTCTTAAGAAATTTTTTAAAAAATGAATAAAAGTTAAATGTGGGATATGAAATAGTAGTTAATGATTGGTTTTTTTGTAAATATGTTAACTTTATAAGGGTATAATGAATGGTTTTTTTGTAATATGGGGTAGGGAATAGTAGTTAATGATTGGTTTTTTAATAGGAGAGAGAATGAGTGGGAAGAATAGTAAGTTAATGAATGATTTTTTTGTAAATATGTTAAAATTAAAAGGGTATAATGAATGGTTTTTTTGTAAATATATGAAGATGATAAGGGTATAAATATATTCAAAAACTTGCCATTTATGGAAATAAACTCTTGGTCTGAACGGACCAAAAGGGAAAGATGAACCCTTGGTCTGGGACAGAGGGAGTATAACTTATACTTATTGCTTATACTTATTGCCTTGTTGAATTGTTGTTTGTTGAGTTTGTACTCAACAATTTAGCATGAAAATGTGAATTTATATGAAATATATGTAAAATTTGTCTAAATTTTCGGTCCCGCCTAGGCCCCCGCCTAGGCCCTCGCCTAGGCCCCTAGGCACTAGGCCCGGATCCGCCGTCTAGGCGGTGCCTAGCGATTTTTAGAACATTGGTTATCCGTATCCAGCGAGAGACAAAACTAAGGGGAGCGACTCATAAGAGGCAGCAGATAAATATCTACGAAATGGGACCCATAAAACGGTTGGGCATTGGGAAAAGCGATCACGTGTTGTGAGTTTATTCTTTTTGCTAGCCAATGGAATGATGACGCGTGGACATAGGCATGGAACGTGAGGAGGTCATGTGCGTGGCACGAGGTGAGGAGTATATATATGAGGGATAGTCTTCATTGGCAAGGTACGTACACACCTTCACCCATAAACACTTTTCCATATTGTTCAGATTTATCAACTCAGACAAACACTTATCCTCACGCCGGAGGGGCTTACGCCGGGGTCGCCCCCGGCTTAGTTGACGTTTGTGTTTGTGCAGGTTCGGAGAAGGAGTCGGAGCTGTCCTATTCCGACTACAACGGTCGTGTTGCCGCTGAGGAAATTCCTGGCAACATCAAGAACGTATCACTTGTTTACCAAATTCGTTACAAGATCGAACTAAGTCCGGGGGTACTAACAAGTACCAAACAAATATTATACTTAAATATATTTCAACGTCGTGTTACACAGGCCCGTCTCAATAAGCACGGAGGCCCTGTGCGAAATGAGAATATACACTACTAGAAAAACAAAATTTAGAGACGATGGATTTGGTTTCTAAATGACAAAAATCGTCTCCAATTTACAATTTGGAGACCATTATGGTGGTTGCGAATATCTGGTCACTAAAGGCGACCACTTAGAGTGGTCTCCAATTTGCTACCATTCAGTCGTCTCCAAACAAAAAATGTGGTCTCCAAAATTTGTGGTCTCCACGTAACTACGTGGTCGCGAATTTGAATAGAGACCAACGCTGACGTGGTCTCAAATAATGGAGACCAAGGACATGGTCGCCAAGTATGAAAGTTAGCAACCACATAGTAGTCTCCAAACTTCTGTTTTTTTTTAAAAAAAAAATATTCAAAATAAATTAAAATATATTATTTTAAAACATTTTCAAATCATTCCTTGATAATTCAGAAATATTTTAATAATTAATTATATAAATATAATGAAATTAAATTAAAAATAATTTTAAATTGAAAAATGACAAAATACATCAATTAAAAATAACAAAATACATCAATTCCTAATGAATCTCCAAAATACAGCCAAAAAATGTACTTACATTTCATTTTTCATATTTATTACACATTAAAAAAATAAAACCCAAAATACAGCCAAAAAACGAGAGAATTTAAGCCAGCTCCGGTTTGGAATGCGGTGGAGAAAAAACACCTCTTCCTCTCTCCGCCCGACTATTCTCAGCAAACTTAAGACTCCCTTGGTGCAAACCTTTCTCCTTCTCCTCCTCATTCCACTCCGACCCGTAATAATACTCCTCATTACCCTTTTCACCATCTTTAGTTGCCGGCCAGAACATGCTTCCCCACTGTGGAAAATGCACAAAAGTCACCGGAGGACGATTAGCATCCACAACCAACACAAATCAATTCCCAGATTCCGGCGAAGAAGACGTTGAGGATAGCAGCGTTTCAGATTGGCATTAATTTCCAGATTCCGGCGAAGAAGATGGCGAAGAAGACGTTGAGGATAGCAGCGTTTCAGATCGGCTTTAATTTCCAGATTCCGGCGAAGAAGACGCAGAGGGGAAAGAGGGTAGACACGAAGATTTGGAACTTGTGAGGGTTGGTTTAGGTTTTTTGTGTGGATATGGAACAACCGTGATTGTAGTTGACGTTGTTTGGGGGCGATGGCAGTGAACGGCTTAGGGCTCTTAGAAACAAGGGAGCGGTGTCGGGTGACGGCTTAGGGCTGGAACAGGGGAAGCGGTTGTGGTTGTGTTCGGCGTTGTTGAGGGGAGGCACTGGTGAATGAGCGATTGAGAGGGGATTGAGTTTCCACCGGTGAGGAGGAGGTTGTTGTTGGAGGTAGGGATTTGGGTTGCCGCCGTTTGGTGAATGGGTTTTAGATGTGAGGGGAAGGATCGGTGATAGGCTTGGATTGAAGGTAGATTGGAAGAAGAAGGTGACGCGGTGATGGAGGTTGAGGGGTAATTGAAGGTCGCCGGTTGATTTTGAGGGAGACGTCAACCACAATCACCGTTGGGCTTTCAACATTTAGAGTGAGAGAGAGATGAGGGAGTTAGTAATTAAGGAAGGATGAAAGAAAATGTGAGGGTTTTGTTGGGATGATTTTGGATCATTAGATGTATATGAGTTAATGGTTTAGATTGTGTTGGGGGCTCAATCCAAGTGAATATTTGTAAGCCAATCAAATAAAAATGTGTTGTGCTTTATTAAATGAAATTTGGACCCTTGGATTTAATTGTTTGTGATGTATTTAATGTTTAAGATTTAGATTGACTAGTGATTTATGTGAATATATGTGTTTCATGTGAATATATAATTATTATTATATACTTTTATTTCTTTAAAAAATTATTTTTATATTATATACTTTTATTTCTTTAAAAATTATTAGTAATAATACTTAATAATAATACTAATAATGATGCAATTGTTAATTATTCAATTAAATAATTGAATATATTAATAATTATTATTATATAATTAATAATAATAGTTAATAATAATATTAATAATAACTAGTAATAATACATAATATCAAAAAAGTAAATATTTTTATATTATATAATTTTATTTTTTTAAAAATTATTAGTAATAATACTTAATAATAATACTAATAATGATGCTATTGTTAATTATTCAATTAAATAATTGAATATATTAATAATTATTATTATATAATTAATAATAATAATGTTATTAATTAATAATAATACTCATTAATTTAATAATTTAAACTTCTAAGAAATATTAATATATCTAAGTAATAATTGATAGGGTATACACTATAGGGCATAGGGCATAAGGTATAGGGTATATCATATAGGGCATACACTATACCCTATGCCCTATAGGGTATACCCTATAGGGTATAGGGTATAAGGTATAGGGTATACCCTATAGGGTATAGGGTATACCCTATACCGGCATAGGGTAAACCTTATACCGGTATAGGGTAAACATTATACCCCTATGCCTTGTTGGGTATACCCTATACCCTATAGGGTATACCCTATACCATGTACCCTATAGGATATACCCTATACCCTATGCCCTATACTCTATAGGGTATACCCTATGCCCTAGGGTATATCCTATATGGTAGAGGGCATAGGATAAACCCTATAGGGTATAGGGTATATGGTATACCCTATAGGGCATAGGGTATACCCTATAGGGTATACCCTATAAGGTATAGGGCATAGGGTATACCCTATACCCTTTGAGTTAGAAATTTGTGTCATTTTTCAGGGTTTTAAGGAATATGTCCCGATGTTGTGAAAATGGTATACGGCTACCTATTTATTTTATTTTTTTTAATTTTTTTATAGATTCTAAATGACATTTAAAGTGTTTTTCATTAGTATGACTTTCCTCAAAATCGAAACGAAAATTGAGTTAGAAATTTGTGTCATTTTTCAGGGTTTTAAGGAATATGTCCCGATGTTGTGAAAATGGTATACGGCTACCTATTTATTTTTATTTTTTAATTTTTTTCTAGATTCTAAATGACATTAAAGTGTTTTTCATTAGTATGACTTTCCTCAAAATCCAAATGGAAATTGAGTTAGACATTTGTGCCATTTTTAAAGGTTTTAAGGAATATGTCCCGATGTTGTGAAAATGGTATACGGCTACCTATTTATTTATTTTTTAGTTTTTTTCTAGATTCTAAATGACATTTAAAGTGTTTTTCATTAATATGACTTTCCTCAAAATTCAAATGGAAATTGAGTTAGAAATTTGTGTCATTTTTCAAGGTTTTTAGGAATATGTCCCGATGTTGTGAAAATGGTATACGGCTACCTAGTTTTTTTTTTTAATTTTTAGTGATTTACATATAATGTTAAAAACTGTTAAACACACTTTCCGTTAAAAAATTAATTTATTTAAAAAATCTTAACTTTTTTTATATAACTTTTTTCAAAAAAATCTTAATTTTTAGTATGATGTTTTTTTTTTCAAAATCTGTTAAAAAGTTAATTGTTTTCTTCAAAAAATGTTAAAAACTGTTTTTAAAAGAAATATTCTACTGACCATAATCTCAAATAGCTTTCTTTATCCCAAAAAAAAAATTAAAAAAAAATTAAAAATACATTAAAAAGTCTCGTTAAACACACTTTCCGTTAAAAATTAATTTATTTAAAAATCTTAACTTTTTTATATAACTTTTTCAAAAAATTCACCACTAACTAACATCTCAAATAATTTTATTTATTCAAAAAAAAATGGCATATAGAGTATACAAGTTAACAGAAACTGATAAAAATTTAATTGATTTTTCAAATTCTGTTAAAAAGTTAACTATTTTTTTCAAGAAATGTAAAAAATACAGTTTTTAAAAGAACAGGGACCACATAAATGGTCTCCAAAATAGTGACTACATAAATGGCCTCCAATTATTTCGCAACCATTAAAGAACGGACCACATGGTAGTCTCCAAAATACGACCACATAAATGGCCTCCAATTATTTCGCAACCATTAAAAGAACAAGTGACCACATAAATGATCTCCAAAATAGGGACCACACAGTGGTCTCCAAAATAGGGACCACACAGTGGTCTCCAATTAAATGAGTGGTCGCCATATCAAAATAGGGACCACACAGTGGTCTCCAATTAGTTGCAACCATTTGTTGGTCGCAACATTTAAAATTTTTGGTCTCTACTTTGCGTCCATTCTTTTGGTCTCCAAATTTAGTCTCCAAATTTGTTTATTCTAGTAGTGATAGGGCCCCGTTTGAAGAACACTCTCTCGACTTCAGACCCTAAATTGCTATTTGACGTTTAAAAAATTCTCTTACCTCAAATATTGAAGGATCAAATTTCTCAGGCTCTGGGGCTCTTTGACACTAACCAACTTGGAGTATCAAAGTAACTTGCAAGCTCGACTCATCGGGAATTAATACATGGATATTATTTTATGGTTAATGTGAAAATGAAAATGTGTTGATATAATCTCCAAATGGGACTCTCACTATACCATAAAGAAGTATAACAATCTTCTTGGGACATATTTCCTTCATCCAACTCGAAATAGAATTTTTTGAAATGACGTGGAGATTAAGGAAAAGTGTAAGTGGAATAGATGTTATGAGTATAAAACGTGGGTGGGAGATAAGATGAGTAGGAAATAGTAAGTGAATAGTTATTTTTAGTGAAAAAGTGGGTTATTATAATAAATTATTTCCATTTTGTATTACCTATTTCGAATGGGACACCCAAAATGACCATATATCCTAATTCGTGTGGGACGGAAGGAGTAGATAGTAATTAATTCAACAGCATGGCCTATTTGTTATTTGAACTTGTAAAATACAGCAAACAACTAAGTAGATGTAAAGTTGAAGTTGGCACATCTTGTTTTTTGAGAGAGAAGGGTGGAGCTAAAGCCAAGTACTGATTTTGCCACATTGAACTGTAGAAGATTGTTCTCTAGTTGGTGGCCTCCGATTGTGAAGGCTCAAGAACTGTGTAAGGATGCACAGTACTAATCTTGGTCCCACCTTCGCCATTTTCATCAAAGGAAAGCAGTGTAGTGTTTATCCGAACAACCTGTCCGTTTATCTTGATAGATTTGACCCCGATAAAGTATTCCGAAGTTGGCTTATCTATCCATTTCCCCCGGTTGACTATAAGAGGGGTGTAAGTAAGATTGGAAGCCGCATTAACATTAGGATGAAACACATAAGGTCCATCACCAAGGACAATGACACCTTTAGAAGAACTCAAGCATACCCCAAATATCTTACGGTAGTTAAAGAACCTTGCGAATTGAGAAGAAAGTGATATATGAGTCCTACCAAGACCAACTATACCCGTGACTCCATTAGCAAGATCCTTTAATAAACCATATCTATTATGAGCACAAAAGAAGAAAAACTCAAGGACCTTAACAACCCGATTAGGGTTCTTACCGTCAGTTGATTGGATAGAAACAAGATCAGCCGTAAGCTCCCCAGATTGTCCTACCCGGGCAACATTATTAAAAACGGTGTCTGCACATGAGTCGTTGTGACAACCAGGTCGAGCAGGATCATCGCACGTGTTACAATATGTATTTTGCCTAGAATCTCTGCATTGAGAGGTGTGACAATCGTAGAATTTGTAGGTGGAGGAGATATAGCCATTGGTCTCACAGTCGGTCCATAGAAATGGGCCTCCGAGGTCTACAGTTAAGGATAAGGAAACAAGGGGAGTTCTTTGCTTTATGTGGGTAACGTATTGGAAGGTTTTGGGGTCTTTGGTTACTTGAAGAAGTACGGCTTTGGGGTTGTAGTGGGTTTGGGCGGCTGAGGTTGAAGAAATGAAAAGAAGAAAGCATAAGGCAATCAAATGAATTGAAGATGCCATTGAGGTGCAGTGTCCTTGGAAGAATGGAGGATGTATCCTTTATAATGAAGGGCATGGAGACAGAATCATTAGATAGCTAGCTTTTATTAATATATTGATTCAATGATAAAAGGACTATTTGTAGGAATGGATATGGTGCGGGAGAAGACTTACTATTTCCTTTGTCCCAAAATAAATAATCTTTAGAAACATTTCCTTCAAATAACTTTGTCACTTTTGTCATAAAATGATTTTTACGATAATATTATTGGATTAATACAATAATATATTTCTGTTGAATTAAGGATAATGCTTTGACAAATTGTGGAAGAACAGGACAAGGCTTTGACAAAAGTGTTGTGCAATCGCAGCGGAAGCCAATTGACAATAACAAGAACACACAAGCAATCAAAAAGAAAATAGATGAAAGAATCGATTGGGGTTTAAATCACGTTTTTGTATTATATTTGTGCAATTAATCTCTCCTGTTACAAAAGGATTACAAGCATATATATATGCCACAAAACCCTAGCCCAACTTAGATTAGGAAAATACAAAAGCCCGTGAAACAAAGCCCCCCGGCTGGCCTTGAGGCGCCCGCCTCAAGGCATCCCATGCGGCCGCCTGGCGCTACTCCAAGCCACGCCCAACCTACGGCACATGAGGCGCCCGCCAAGCGAAGCATCAAGCGCCCGCCTCAAACCAAGGCACCAAGGCTCCATCTTCTGTCTTCAAAGCGCCCGCCTCACACTGTATGGGGCGCCCGCCTAAATCCAAAAGACCCAGCCATGAACAAACGAGCCACATCCAACAATCTCCACCTTGGCGAGTGTTCACCCAAACCAACAGAAGATACAAGGAACCAGCTCGAACCTCCCCATCTCTAACAGCTAGAGATATGCAACAAGTCCAAACAATGCTTGAACTTGTCAGTAGTAACCGGCTTCGTCAACATATCCGCAGCATTCTCTGTAGTGTGAACGTTCTCTAGTACAACCTCACCCATATTGATCAACTCCCGAATTTTGTGAAACCGAACATCAATATGCTTCGTCCGTTGATGATAAATGTGATTATTTGCCAAGAAAATCGTGCTTTGACTGTCACAAAGAAACTCCACTCCACCTTGCTGAATGCCCGTTGACCAAACCCCGAAGCCATAATGCTTCCTTTGCAGCTTCAACCGCTGCCATGTACTCCGCTTCCGTTGTGGACAATGCAATGATAGATTGGATCATAGATCTCCAACATATGGGTCCACCACCAAGAGTAAACGCATAGCCCGTACTCGACCTCCTCCGATCCAAGTCACCCGCATAATCGTAATCAACATACCCCACAAATGTAAAAGCTCCTCACTCTTCGGCCTCCAAACATGATGCCATAATCCATAGTGCCCTTCAAATATCTCGAGAATCCACTTGATCGCTTCCCAATGCCGTTTACCCGGATTCGCCATATACTTGCTAACCACACTAACGGCTTGCGCCAAATCTCGCCTCGTGCAAACCATAGCATACATGAGACATCCCATCGCGCCAGATAGGAACTTTGACATACTCAATATCTTCGCCGAACTCGGAATCCGAGGCGTATAAACTAAAATGACTCGCCAATGGTGTCTTCACAGGTTTTGCATCCCGCATATTGAACCTCTTCAACACCTTCTCTACATATCCGGCTTGAGACAGCCACAATCTCCTAGATTTTCTGTCTCGGCGAATCTCCATCCCAAGAATCTTCTTGGCTTCCCCCAAATCCTTCATGACAAACTCTGTACTCAACAAGGCCTTCAGCTGATTGACCTCGTTCTTACTTCTACCCGCGATAAGCATATCATCCACATACAAGAATGTAAAAATAAAAGAACCATCATCAAGGCTCCTCACATAAACGCAAAGAATCATACTCACAACGTTTGTAGCCAATACGTACCATTTAGGAGTCAAACCTCGTATACCACCGGCCTCGGAGACCTTCCCGGCCCATAAAGTGACTTCTTCAATCTACAAACCAAACGCTCCTGCCCGGGCTCTGTGAACCCATGTGGTTGCTCCATGAAAATCTGCTCATCCAACTCACCATGTAGAAACGCAGTTTTCACATCCATCTGCTCCAACACCAAATCATAGTGCGCTACAAGACCCAACACAATCCGAATGGAAGTATGTCTCACAACAGGCGAAAAAATCTCATTATAATCAACCCCCTCTCGCTGCGAATAACCCTTTGCTACCAAACGAGCCTTGAACTTTTCCCCCTCTTTTTCTGATACTGCTTCCTTGCGCTTGAATACCCACTTGCAACCAATAGCACACTTCCCTTTAGAAAGCTCCACCAAATCCCATGTATCATTCTTGTATAATGACTCCATCTCCTCCGCCATAGCAATTACCCACTTGTCCTTTTCCGGACTATTTATAGCCTCCTTAAAAGTACTCGGCTCTCCACTACTAAGAACAAGAACATATGAAGCCATGTCTTCAAACCCATATCTGACCGGTGGCTTGATTACTCTCTTGGGTCTCCCAACTGAAGTACTAGCCACTTCTTGTGTAGTTGCCTCTGACTCCGGAGGAGTGAGATCCGCATCAGTATCATCCTCACGTAGCTCCACCTCAATAACCTGCTTCTCGCCCTCCTTGCTTTCTGGCACCTTCTCCTTATCATCATGAGTACACTTCAACATAGCCTTTTCATCAAAGACTACATCCCTACTAATCACCACCTTGCTTGACTTGGGATCCCAAAGATTGTATCCTTTAACACCTGTTTCATACCCGAGAAAGACACACTGTTTTGACTTTGGGTCAAGCTTCGACCGCTCTTCACCAGGAATATGCACATAGGATGGACACCCAAACACCCGGATATCGGTGAAGTCTACCTCATTATCCGTCCATACCTCCTCCGCAAACCTGTTATCCAAAGAGACTCTAGGTGATCTGTTAATCAAGAAGCATGCCATACTCACCGCATCAGCCCAAAAATTCTTTGCCAACCCCGCATTGAATCGTAGACACCTAGCCCTTTCCGCAATAGTTCTGTTCATCCTCTCAGCCATACCATTTTGTTGTGGTGTCTTGCGTACCGTGTAGTGCCTCTTGATCTCATGCTCTCGACAGAACTTCTTGAACTCGCCATCTGTGTACTCTGTCCCATTATCACTCCTCAAACACTTGATTTTCCGCCCCGTTTGGTTTTCCACTTCAGCTTTCCACACCTTGAACTTCTCAAAAGTCTCTGACTTGTGCCTCATGAAGTAAACCCAAACCTTCTTCGAAAAATCATCAATAAAAGTCACGAAGTAATAATGTCCTCCTCTAGATTCTGTTCTGACCGGCCCCCACACATCTGAATGAACATAATCGAGAATACCCTTTATCGTGTGTTTACCCGTCTTGAATTGCACCTTGTTCTGCTTTCCAAGAACACAATACTTGCAAAACTCCAGTTTACAAGTCTTCACACCCTTCAACAACTTACGTTTATGAAGTTCCCGCATTCCCCTTTCACCCATGTGACCAAGCCTCATATGCCATAGAAGGGCATCATTATCGACCTCAGACTCAACAGATGTGACTCCACCTACAACCGTGCTCCCTAGCAGCCTGTAAATGTTCTTGGAGCCCTTGTCACCCTTCATCACCACCATAGCTTTCAATACTCCACCTTGTGCTTTATAGTTCATACCGTTAGCATCCAAGGTACCCAATGAAATCAGATTTTTAGAAACCTCCGGAACATGTCTAACATCACATAGCGTTCTAACTACACCATCATACATCTTAATTCTTATAGTTCCTATGCCAGCAATTTTACAAGTAGCACCATTACCCATAGTAACTATATATACCAGAATTAACTGACCTGTAGGTATCGAACCAATCACGATTCGCCGTCACATGAAACGAACATGCTGAATCTAGAATCCAGCCATCTGTCGGGTGTTCCACAGCTGATGAAGTCGTGAGCATATCTCCATCCACGTCCTCCGAGCAATCTTCAACCACATTGACTGACTTTGAAGATCCTTCCTTGCCTTTACCGTTCCCCTTCTCCGGGAAATTCTGCATCTTGTGCCCCTTCTGCCCACACTTGAAACAATTCCCCTTGTACTTCTTCCTTGACTGAGAACAAGAATTTTGTCTCTACGAGTTATCCCGGAACTGAGATCTCCCACGTTCATGATTTTACTTCACAAATAACCCCTCACCCGCAGGTTCATCAACGGACTTCTTCCGTTTATGAAACGCTATAAGAGCTTCTGTGACCGGTTGCAATTCCAAAGTCTCCTTCCCCCACGTCAACGTAGTAACAAGGTTTTCGTATGTTAAAGAATTGGGCAACGAATTCAACAGCATCAACGCCTTGTCCTCATCCTCGAACTTTACCTCCACCCTAACCAAATCGTTGAGAATTTGATTGAACGTGTGTATATGAGATTCTAGGTCAGAACCCTCTACCATCTTAAGCCCATACAGCCGTTGCTTAAGATGCGATTTGTTCGAGACAGATTTCGACAAATACCTAGCCTCCAAAATCTCCCAAACCTTCGTTGGTGATTCCTCATCGATCACGTGATATACCACCTCATCCCCAAGGCACTGCCGTATAGAAGATACAGCCCGCTCTTGCAACTCCTTCCATGGACCTTCTTCGATATCATCAGGTTTATCCGAAGATCGAAGAACCTTTCCCAAGCCTGCTTGAATCAGAAAATCCTTCACCCTCCTTTGCCATAACGCAAAGTTTCCATGCCCATCAAACTTCTGAACATCGGACTTCACGGTGATGGAATTCCCCCCAGACATCGCAACCGTGCTCTGATACCAGTTGTTGTGCAATCACAGCGGAAGCCAATTGACAATAACAAGAACACACAAGCAATCAAAAAGAAAATAGATGGAAGAATCGATTGGGGTTTGAATCACGTTTTTGTATTATATTTGTGCAATTAATCTCTCCTGTTACAAAAGGATTACAAGCATATATATATGCCACAAAACCCTAGCCCAACTTAGATTAGGAAAATACAAAAGCCCGTGAAACAAAGCCCCCGGCTGGCCTTGAGGCGCCCGCCTCAAGGCATCCCATGCGGCCGCCTGGCGCTACTCCAAGCCACGCCCAACCTACGGCACATGAGGCGCCCGCCAAGCGAAGCATCAAGCGCCCGCCTCAAACCAAGGCACCAAGGCTCCATCTTCTGTCTTCAAAGCGCCCGCCTCACACTGTATGGGGCGCCCGCCTCAATCCAAAAGACCCAGCCATGAACAAACGAGCCACATCAAAAAAAAAGCCTCAACAAAAGCAGTATGACTTGTTATAGGTCACACATGGAACAATGCTGTAACATTTTTTGGCGCTGCAACAGTTCCAAACACGTGCATTGACTGGTCTCTTTAATGTTAATGGGGCGGTGTCACATAGCGAAAATATCTAAATAACTTCGTGAGACATGAACCGTCTAAATCAAAATTATCTGAGAAGGGGCTAGATTTGAACTGGACTATAACAGGATCGGCCTCGAATATCCTTGGAGGGACAGTCCGAAGCTCAAGCCTAGTAAATGGTGAATCAAATAAAGTCGGAATTAATCAAGGAAGATTAATAAATTTAAAATATGGTCACACTGCTTTATTGAAATCTGAGGATTTTAAACACAGCTGTATAACTATGTTTAAAAAATAAAAACACAGCTGTATATTTTTCCAATATAACATATTTAAAGTCTCAGGACAAAAAATCAATGTACTATAGTTTTCTCAGTGATCATATTTCAGTATGGTCCAACGCCTCCTTGCAACTTGCAACAGCCATTGAATACACACAACGTTGCTCGCACAATTTCCGCACATTCTTTATTAATTTTAAAACTTTGAGAAATTTATATTTTCCCGCTTTTAATATCTTATAAACATAAACGACCTATATCAGACAAAAGTATCGTAAGTGTGATTACCGTTAGACAAAATCTTACAATAAGCACAATAAGAGAAAATAATTACAATATATTGAAATACAATTTACAACGTAAAATTAAATAAGGAGAAAACCATAGGTTTATCGTCATGATGTTGTCCGAGTCATGTGTAACACACTCTCTTTAAGACAAATTCGCCCCCTCACCGAGTTATGCTTGAGGTTGTTTTGGACGTTCGCCTCCCAAGATAACAAGGACGAACCGGATTATTCTTGCACACTAGAATCTTCGGCGAATCTCACTATGCTTGGACAAAATCACCATGAATAAATATTTTGGAGGTCAAAGAAAGAAGATGAACAAATTGCAAAGGGGAGGAAAAAGATGATGGAAAAAGTTCTTCTTTTATTTGTTTTGGGTTTCTCTAGTTATAACTTCAACAACCATGTGATGAATTTCCAATTAATCCTTGTATTAATATGAGAGTCATTATGTAAGTACCCAAATTCGGATCGTCAAAATCCGTTAAGAGTTAATCGGAATCCGTTAACTGGCCCATTCCAAGTTAACCGGAACCCGTTAAGCTCCCCGTTCTCAAGCCAACGAGACATCCCGGGACTGCCCCATGCATCCCAACGTCAAAGCGTACTCAACACACGTTATCACACGTAAAAGTACATCATTTCCCGAAAAATGCACTATCCGGGACTTTTCGGGGTTGTTTCGAACATTTTTCGGACAGTTATTTAAAAAAGGGACAAAATCGAGAATAACGAGACAAAAACCCTAGCCTAGGTGAGTCACAGGGGCACGTGGCACGCATGCCAACGCCCTCCAATCAACATCAATCAAATTCTAAGGTGAAAAGACCAAAATACCCCTGAGATTGAATGACTGTCCGGCCGGACTGTTTTACATGAAGAATCATAATTGCCAACAAGTCCCCCAATTCTCCAAAATACCAAAAAATCTCCCCAAATTGAGGAAGAGTTCGTTCGGACTGTTTTGCAAATTCACCCTATAAACACAAGGGCTGTCAAACATTTCAAAAAAGAAAAAAATATAATCTCTTTCACAAAACCCCACGGCCAAACCAGTTTCAACCCCTCCCGAGCCCCGTTTTATCTCGATTTGCGTGAAAACCTCATTTTCCGACCAAACACGAACCAAACCAACTCAAAACACCCTTTCAAACACCAAACCGTATCCCGTATACGTCAACCGAGCCAAAGAGTCAACCCCTAGCCATAGGTAACACACACACTCTCTCTCTCTCTCTAAACACTCGTTTCGCCTCGATTTACGCGTCAAACGCTATAATCGCTTCGGTCAAAATCATTTAAATGTAGACGTAACGCCGTCTACGGGGTCCGATACATTTTACCCCAAGATCATCTTCTCTCCCGTAAGAGAAGTAATCTCGGGTTAAAACGGCGTTCCGGCCCCGTTCTTTACGTTTATGTTATTTACAGTCCGGATCATTTGATCCGTTGATTCGCAACTTTACAGTCCGAACCGTTTGGTTCGTGATAGTCATTTACGAAATTTGGATCGTTTGATCCGTCGATATTGTCATTTAAATTATGCAACTTTACAAGTCCGAGCCGTTTGGCTCGTTGATCGCATCTTTAATGTCCGGATCGTTTGATTCCGTCGATACCGTATTTTAAATACTGTCATTTACAAGTCCGAGCCGTTTGGCTTTTGATAGTATTTTATTTATCAAAGTCCGAGTCGCAAAACGATTCGTTGATCGCATCTCATTTAATGCCTTTTTTTCATAAAATCGCTAACAATGTAATGCCCGGTTCAAAATCGGAGTTCGTCATTCGAGCTCCCTTTCAAAACGCGCAAAAGTGACGTTTGTCATCCAAACGGTCATTTTTAAACTCAAAACCCGACGTTTGACATTCAAACGCTCTTTTCCTAAAAGTCATCGTTTGGCAATAAAGCTAAAGATTCAAATTCGTCACTCGCACATTTTCCCTAAAAAACCCCAAAATCGACGTTTGCCATTTAAACGCTCGCTTTTTCCAGAAATCATAAAATCAACGTTTGACATTCAAACCAAGATTAAGCTTGTCATTCAAGCCCCCCCTTTAAAAAAATGCAACACACAAATACACGCACACAAATTTCGAGAAAGGTAGAAAGACTCGTCATACGAGGCGTTTCGGGTGATCTCAACATACTCTTCCCGAAACGTAACGTGACCTCCGAACCTAACAATCTCTGGTCCTAAAAGCCATTTCCAAAGTTTGGGCTCAAAATATAAAACGACACGTTTTCAAAGCCATTTTCAAAATTTGGGCTCAAAATACAAAACGACACGTTTTCAAAGCAATTTACAACACATAAATTAAGAAAAAGTGAGAAAGTAAATTAAGAATCAGTAAATGGATAGTTGATTTAATTATAATAAGTGGTTTCTATTGAATAAACAAATATTATAAACTTAATATTTTGAATAATGTAATTTGTTATACTCCAAACCAAGTTTTCGAAAATCGTGAGACTGTTGTTAGGAGTTGAATTCAGGTATAGCATCTTGATAGCCTAGAGGGGAGTAGGCAAGGCCGAGATTAAACATAATTTATAACATTATGGTAAAATAGAACCGAAAATGCAACTAAAACACGTAAATAAATAATTTAAATGTTAATTAAGAATCAGTAAATGAATATTTTATTTTGAAATCTAATTTAGACAAATTTAAAGTTAATTACAACATTTTAAGACCCTTTAGCGTTTAGGCAAGTTCTAGACAGTTTATTAGATAAATGATTCTTAGAACACTGGTCATCAAGACAAAAAGAAAATATTGCAAAATGTTAGGAGACGGAGAGAGTAACTGGCTTAGTTAGCCGAGCCAAAACCACAAGCCAAGCTCACCCGTTGTTGCCGGTGTGGGTAAATAAGATTGAAAAAAAAGTTACGGGAGGGTAAAAGTAAAGAAGTGACGGAAGCCTATAAACGGCAAGAATTTTCAGTTGGGTCAATTGCAATTTGGTGATCTAAGTTTTACACATACTTGCAATACGGCAGCCAAGAGTGCAATTTAGTCAATCAATGCCCTAAGTTTGTAATTTTTAGCAAATTGGTATAAAAACTAACAAAATCGTTAATTTTTTGACGGGATAAATTTCATGTGCCTTTTCAAGTTATGTAGTTCATTATTAATAATAATAAAAAAATAATAATAACAATAATAACAATAATAATAATAACAATAAAAATAAAATAAAATATAATAATAATAATAATAATAATAATAATAATAAATAAAAATAATAATAATAATAATAAAATAATAATAATAATAATAATAACAATAATAATAATAATTAGGGTTAAATATTTACTGATGTGAAAATTTAGGGGATAAATATTTGTTATATTGATTTCGAAGGGATCAAGATGTAACTAAAAAAAAATTCTAAAACCCATTTCCACTACCATCACCCTAAAACCCATTCCCATTTCCAACCACCGACGTCAACCTCCCTCTCTCCTCTGCCATCTTCAACCTCACTCCAGACCTTTCCCCTATTTCTCTCTTCATATTTTTCGCCCTCCGCCCCAAATATTAAGTCGTGTTTCTTCTCTCCTAAATCCACCCACCCCTTCCCAGATTCAAGCTTGCCGAAATCTCCATTATTGTCGACAACTACGAAACTCGTCGGAACCTCGATTCTTTCCGTGAAATGGTGTTGTTTCATGCTTTTGGGAATTTAATTTTGGCTTTTTATTTATCCATTTGTTTAAAATCCGAAATTAATTCTATTGAAAATTTTGAATTTGGGCTTTTTTTTCTTTCTAATGTGGGTTTTTTTGAAAGGAATAAGTTGGTTTTAAGGTTTTAAATCTTTGATTAGATTGAGGTGTGAATTTAAATGGGATTTTTTTTCATTTGATTATTGTTGGTGTAGAATGTTGTGGTGGCGGTAGTGGTGGCACAGTGGTGGTGATGGTGGTGGCGGTTGCTATGGGGTTGCTGGTGGTGGAGAATGGTAATGATATGAAGGTGGGGAGAATGTAGGCTGGGTGAAATTTTTATCATTATTATTTTTATTTTATTATTATTTATTATTATTATTATTATTATTATTATTATTATTATTATTATTATTATTATTATTATTATTATTATTATTATTATTATTATTATTATTATTATTATTATTATTATTTTAATATTTTATTATTATAATAATTATTTTTATTATTTATTTTATTATTATTATTATTATTATTATTTATTATTATTATTATTATTATTATTATTATTATTATTATTATTATTATTATTATTATTATTATTATTATTATTATTATTATTATTATTATGTTCAAATCTATCACATGGACATGAAATGACGAAATTGCCCCTTACATACTCACGTGAAAGGCACATGAAATTCATTCCGTAAAAAAATTAACGATCTCGTTAGTTTTTATACCAATTTGCTAAAAATTGCAAACTTAGGGCATTGATTGACTAAATTGCACTCTTGGCTGCCGTATTGCAAGTATGTGTAAAATTTAGGTCACCAAAATGCAATTGACCCATTTTCAGTTAGCCTGCTAAGTGCAAACACTCCTCTCGCCCTTGTGGGAAGCGGAATCTTTTTTGTTGTACGGCGACTTCAACTATGGGGACCCACACACACTGAGGATAAGTCAATTACACAAAACTCAACTCATGCCTCTCACCCTTCCTTTCGCCTTCCCCACGCTTAGAAATGCCCAATCGGTCCGAACCGACGGGCCGAATCGAAATTGGATTGGCTCAAAATCGGAGGGAAATCGGACCGGCTGAATCGGTGAACCGGCGATTTGCCGATCCGGTTAAGGTTCGTAAATTCAAAAACCGGCGAACCGCCGGTTCAGGAACCGGAACCGCCGGTGAACCGCCAACGGCTAGTTGATCTGGTGCGTCCATTTTTTGATCCGACAGTCCCTGTTTAATGACCGTTAGATAACGGTCATTTTGACTGTTTAGTGACCAAAATGTAAAAAAAAATATTTTCTTAACCGTTTTGGTCCCTAAAACGATTTTTTTTTTTATTTTGATCCCTAAAACGTTTTTTTTTTCTTTTTCTCTCAAACCTATAAATAGCCTCCCCCTCCCTTCATTTTTTTCACTACTCATTCTCTCAATCTCTCATTCTCTCCTCTCTCAATCTCTCAAATCAATTAATCTCTATATTATCTCAAACTTGCAAAGTCTCAAACTCAAAGACTCCATAATTTCATTTTTTTTCACATAATATCATCTTTTCACAAAAAAAAATGTCTTCATCTCGTGGCGGCCGTGGCGATAAGAGAAAGAGTGTATCAACTACGCGTCCATTTTTCCCCCACGATGATTCCATTTGGGATAATCTTAATGTACAATTACTACCACAAGAAACGCTTAATTTGAGCGATGACGAAGTTGATGCAACATTTCCAATGGGTGATCATGGTCATACCGAAGGGAGTAACACTCAAACCCAAAGTGAAGCGCGAGGGGGTGGTCAAACTCAAATCCGAGGTCGAGGTCGAGGTCGAGGAGGTCGAACCACGGGAAGGTCGGACATCATGACCGTGCACTTTTCAAAAGTGCCAATTGAAGGTACCAACCAATACACCGTTTCTTGCAACCATTGCCCTCAAAAATTTAAGTTTACCCATGGAGGTGGTTATGGGACATTTAAAAGACACTTGACGTCAAGGCATCCCGACCAAGTTGGAGATGCCCAAGATCAAACACAACTACAAGAATTTACGGGATCCTCACAAGGTACGTCTTCGCAATTATTTAAATTTGATAATACAACGTATAGAAGAGAAATGGCAAAATATACTGCTGCTAAAGGATTACCCTTTAATTTTACTAATGATAGATTATGGTCTCATATGGCACAACTTTGTTTAAATCCCGCGGCTAAAGAAATTAATAAAAATACAAGTACTCGTGATACTAAAGCCCAATATCTACAAGAGAAATTAACTTTAATTAATACGTTTAAAGATTTACCCCAAAAATTGTCAATATGTGCCGATATATGGAGTGACCATTGGCAAACTCATAGCTATATAGGAATTACATGTCATTGGGTTGATATTAGTTGGAAATTACAAAAACGATTAATTGCATATAAATCTTTTGATACTGTTCATAATGCTCAAAATATTTGTAGCAAAATTGCTAATGTTTTACAAGAATATGAATTAGTTCACAAAATTTTTTCAATTGAATTTGATAATGCTGCTAATAATACTGCTAGTCTAACATCACTCATTGATATTTGTCAACCATCCATTGGGGGTAATTTTTTTCATGTTAGGTGCATATGTCATATTTTAAATTTGTGTGTGCAATATGGTTTATCAACTTTAAAGGAACATGTAGCCCCAATTAAGAAAGTTCTTGCTTATATAATGAGAAATCATAGTGTAACAAAATTGTGGATTAGATTTTGTAAAATAAATAATATCACACCTAAAAGATTTTCCCTAGATGTTCCAAATCGATGGAATTCCACTTATAAAATGTTATCCGAGTCTTATGATTTTCGTGAACTATTGTGTCAGTTTGTTCAACAAATAGCGTATTCAACTATAATATTGCCTCATCAATGGGATGTTTGTAATAATTTAAAGAAAATTTTGAAATTTTTTAAAGATGCTACCGTACAATTATCCGGTTCTTACTATCCCACTTCACCGTTAGTTATAGAACACGCGGCTAAAATTAGTTATATATTTATGCATTTTAAAGATTGTCCAATTTTAGGTGAATATATTAGTAAGATGAGAACAAAATGGCTTAAATATTTTTTGAACATTCCCCCATTGTTTTTAGTAGCTAAACTATTAGATCCTAGGATAAGAGAGGATGGTTTAGAACAAATACTTGATTATTATTATTATAAGAATCTATTTCCCACCGGTTTTGATTTGTTTTTAGATAGACCTATCCCAAAGGCAAAAGACGTTGTAACTGAGACTAAAAATATTGTATATGCACTTTATAGAGAATATTATGATCTTTTTGGTAATATTGTTTATCCTAGTAGTGAAAATGTAGGTGGTAGTTCTCACGAAGATAGCGATCCCTTTAACTTTATAGAAAATTTAATTAGTTCTAGAACTAAAAAATGTCAATGAGGTGTCTCCACTTATGTTAAACTTGAAAATTATTTAACCACTTCTTTTGAGCCTATAGAAGATTTTGATATTGCAAAGTGGTGGGCACGAAGGGCAAACAATTATCCTATTCTATCATTGATAGCAAAGGAGATCCTAGCCGCTTCCGCCTCAACCGTCGCCGTAGAAGAAGTATTTAGTGTAGGAGGAAATGTCTTGTCCGATCGAAGGTCAAGGTTGTCTCCATATAATTTAGAATATCAAATGGTGCTCGGCGATTGGCATAGAGCCGAACTACGACTTCAAGATAAAAGAACTAGTTCCGAGGAGGAGGAGACCTTTGATGAAGATACATCGGGGAGCGAAGCCGAATGAACTATGCCGCTTTTAGACTTTAGATTAGGTTAATTGTAATTTTATAGATTAGATTTTAGATTAGGTTTATTTTTATTTAATTGTAATAGTTAGGTTGAGGTAAAGGCTCCTAAATGTCCCCCCTTATTTATAAAAGGGTAAGGTTGGTTATCCCCCTCATTTGTAATTTTATTTTAATTAATAAAATTTAAGGGTACCGTCCCTTTTTCTTTTATATACTTTCGTTTATTTTTTAAAAAATTAAGTTTTTATATGATTTTTTTGCAAAAAATTAACTTTTTTATAAAACTTAACAGAAATTGTTAAAAATTTAACTGTTTTTTTTTTGAAAGACTGGACACTTGGGCGACCGCTCAAGTCATTCGGCCCATCTTGGGCGGCCGCCCAAACCAAGCTATGCTTTTTTTTTTAAAAGACTGGACACATGGGCGACCGCCCACATCATTCGGCCCATCTTGGGCGACCGCCCAAATCAATTTTTTTTTTTTTGAAATTGTCGGTTTAAAACCGGAACCGTACGACCGATTCGAACCGGGGACCGGAACCGTGACTAAATCAGGCCGATTTCGATTCAATATTTGGGCGAACCGTAAACCATCGGTTCAAAATCGAAACGGTTTGAACCGTTTGGGAATCTCTACCCACCCTCCCGGGCCGCTTCTATTTTTGTAAATAAGTGATACTAATTTTGTGCCATTGAAACGTATGATGCCTACACACTTGTATTTCTACAAAATTAAATTTTCTCTTTTATTAGGTCGAAACAAAATGAATAAAGTAAGAAAAAAAGTGAGAATAACAATTGAAGAGTATAAATTGAGTTACGAATATGAATCATGATCGAAAATGTCCCAATAGATTGTGTCCAAAATATAATATATATAAGTCTCAACTACGATAAATGTAGTGAGTCTTCCTGTAAGATTGGAAAAAACTTATTTTCTTTATTCACAGACTTGTAAATATTTAGTACATGAAAAAGAGAGAGAGTCATATTCTAAATACAATATTTAGTTTCCAAATCTAAATACAAAATTGACTTGCCTATTTTAAATACAATAGTATATACGCAAGAATATTCTAGAAAGATAATATCAATAAACTTAGGAAACTTAAAGAGAAGTTTCCTTAATAGATGATGTTTCTTTAATACGCCGCCGCAAGCTGGACGATCCTTGGAGAAGACCAAGCTTGGAAATAAGTTGTTGGAAGTGGATACGGGAAAACAGTTTTGTCAGAACATCAGCGAGCTGATCGTTGCCAGAAATGTGTTGCACACGGAGAGAGCCAGACTTAACTTGTTCACGAACAAATTGGAATGAGAGAGCCACATGCTTCATCCGAAAATGGAAGACTGGATTTGCTGAATAAGTTGTAGCACCGAGGGTGGTGTATGAAAAGTTAGGTGTGTGAGGGTGTTATCATTTCTCGAAAATGATTTAATTAGGAAAAATACGTAAGTCATTTTACGGCGAAAAGGGGGGGGGGGAAAAACATTTTCCCTATTTTTCAGTGCTTACCAAACATCAAAAAATGAGAAAAACGTTTTCTGAAAAACATTTTACGAGCAAACAAAAGCGAAGCCTTAACCTCTTTTCTTCCCTGGTTGGCTCATGGCTGTCATCCGCTTCTTTTTTTCCTTTCTTTTTTAAGTTGGCAATTTTGAAAGCTCAGCAGTTTTAATCTTATAATTTTGAAAATGCGATTATATTTTTTAGATAAACGAAGAGTAAATCTTTTAATAGTAAAGTGAAATTAACATGTTCATATGTTCTTGTGTAATGATAAAAATATATTGAAAAGTCAACAATCAACAATGAAAAGTGGTACAAGTCCAAAAATAAGAGGATGGGAAAAAAAGTTGACTCGAATTAATCAAGATAATACTTTTACGTACTCGATTGAAAATTCAAAAGTTTAAAACAGTATCATCGAATATATAACACGCAATAGAGATCTCTAAAACAAAATCACACACATTGTTGTATATGACTCAATTATGGGTAGGAAATCAGTAGGTTAGGCACACCAAAAGATGTTATCTTTAAGGTATTTAATTCGTCCCACTATGGTGTAATGGTCTCAACGAATTTCACCTCCAGGATACAAAACCTACACACTCTTATTCAAAGTTACACTCCTTTGAATAACTCGGGAACAATAATCGAAGCTTTAACTGTTTGACTCAAAGAATAGATTTGTTAAGAAGAAAGACTCAGGAAGTAATTAACTCAGTGATTTCTATATATCAGTTCCAAGGAGACCAGCCCTATTTATAGAGTTGGTGTTGTCGTCTTGAAAAGACACAACTTTTCCGAACTGGTGCCTCAGGCACCTGCGCCCGAGTCAACAAAGTTGCACGGCCGCTCCATGCTTTTGCACGGGCGTGTCACCAAAATTTGCACGGCCGCTCCGTACTTGCACGGGCGTGCTCTTTGCCTTGCACGGCCGATTCGGGCGTGCCCCTCCGAACAGTCATACTCTTTTGTAAATGACCATTCAAAGAGTTACAACCCTAAACATTTAAACTGATATACTTCCTCCCTTCTTAATACCATAACCGGTATTAAGATCTAATTAATATTTAAATTAATTAATTTATTTATTTCTTTCTTATATATATTATATATATATATATAATAATATAATACTCAAAACTTTAAGCCATACTTGATATTTTCCCATAATAGAGGGAAGCTCAAGCAAGCTTATAGGAACTCTTCAAACTTAGCTATTATATAACAAGTTTAGCTCCACAAGTTTTAGTAGTAATCCCATGTGGGATAAAGAAGACACAAGAAAACAAGAAATGAAGAAAAAGACTTTATACCATGAATGAAAGGTTGATTTACAAACTCAATATGGGAGATGACCAAGTATTATATGTGAATACTACTACATATAACAATCCCCCACTTATTTACATATAATGACACTAAACAATTTCAGCTTCTTTACATAACGAATACCCATTAAGTGGACGAGCCTTAAACTTTATGGTTGAATGTGAAACCTCTTAGGGAGACATATCCTCGTCATGTATGATTTCATGTTCCTTTTGATCTTGGCGACTCTTGTAGTTGGGCCTTGTGCTTAATCCTGGTGTTCACAAGTACTCTAGGAATTTTACCGGAGTAATCCATAAGAAGCGGGCTCTCACTTCTTTACTTGTATAGGTAGACTTATCGAGAATGTCCACAACGCATTCTACGAAAGCTATAAGTCTATTAAGGATTTTGAATCCATCCTAATCTTGTTGTGGTAATGAAAGTGCATAGAGTCGGATATGAAACTTTCAAATAGTGACACCCCCACTATTTTTAAGTTATGCACTCGAAATGTATCAAAGTTTCCATTTCACCAATGTCTAATATTGAATTTCCTTTTAACTTTAAACATAAGGTGACAAATCTATGACTTGTACCTTAAGATAAAGTTGGTTTCAATTAAGACATTGTTTAGACCGGTAATAGTCCCATATCTCTCATGACCTTTGTAATTTTATCCCCTGATAAAGATTTTGTTAGTGGATCAGCTAACATCTGATTTGTAGGAAGATACTCAAGTGCTATTTTTCCCTTTTTAATCATATCTCTAATATGATTATATCTCATAGCAATGTGTTTGCTATGATTTGATATTCTCTCATTCTTTGTATTGAATATGGCAAATTTTTGATTATCACAATACAAAGTTGTGGCTCCTTTCTTAGAATCAATAAATGGTATTGTTCTTAGAAATCTTCTAAACCATATTAAATCTTTACTAGCCATTGACATGGCTATGTACTCAGATTCCATAGAAGATAAAGCAACACATGTTTGTCTTTTTGAAGACCAAGCAACTATGGCTCCTCCAATGGTAAATAACCAACCACTCGTTGATTTGGAGTTGGTTACATCGGATGCCCAATTTGCATCACTATAACATTCAAGTATAGGTGAATTACACTTGTAATGTAAGCCATAGTTTATTGTGAATTTTAAGTACCTTAGTACTCTTTTTAGTTCCGTCCAATGTTCTTCACTTGGATTACTTGTAAATCTACTAAGTATGCCAATTGCACATGCAAGATCAGGTCTTGTATAATTAACCACATACATTATGCTACCAATTATCTTGGCATATTCTCCTTGATTTACGGCCTCGCCTTTATTTGGAACTAACTT
Source organism: Adenophora triphylla var. japonica (assembly GCA_022495995.1). Taxonomy (NCBI): domain Eukaryota; kingdom Viridiplantae; phylum Streptophyta; class Magnoliopsida; order Asterales; family Campanulaceae; genus Adenophora; species Adenophora triphylla. The sequence goes on from JAFEMH010004166.1 coordinate 76,375, forward strand.
CATATGAGGGTCAATAGGACTTTTACTTATTTTGCAATCAAAATAATTAAACTTCTTTAATATTTCCTCAATGTAATGTGATTGAGTTAATATGTAAGTTTTGTCCTTTTTGATCACCTTAACCCCCAAAATGACATCTACTGGACCTAAGTCCTTCATGTCAAACACTTGCTTTAAATAGTTCTTTGTTTCATTAATACAATTAATATCAGAACCAAATATTAGCAAGTCATCAACATATAAAGTTATAACAACTTTATAATTAAGAGTAACTTTAGTAAAAACATAACTTTCTACTTTACTACTCTTAAAATCAAACTTTCGAATTTCTTGCTTAAACTTCTTGTACCATTGAATTGGTGCTTGTTTAAGTCCATATAGAGATTTCTTTAATTTACATATCTTTAAGGTATTTAATTCGTCCCACTATGGTGTAATGGTCTCAACGAATTTCACCTCCAGGATACAAAACCTACACACTCTTATTCAAAGTTACACTCCTTTGAATAACTCGGGAACAATAATCGAAGCTTTAACTGTTTGACTCAAAGAATAGATTTGTTAAGAAGAAAGACTCAGGAAGTAATTAACTCAGTGATTTCTATATCTGTTTCTCTATATCGATTTTCGGAGGAGGCAACTCTATTTATAGAGTTGATGTTGTTGTCTTGAAAAGACACAACTTTTCCGAACTGGTGCCTCAGCTGCACGGTCGAGTCAACAAAGTTGCACGGCCGCTCCATGCTTTTGCACGGGCGTGTCACCAAAATTGGCACGGCCGCTCCGTACTTGCACGGGCGTGCTCTTTGCCTTGCACGGCCGATCCGGGCGTGCCCCTCCGAACAGTTATACTCTTTTGTAAATGACCATTCAAAGAGTTACAACCCTAAACATTTAAACTGATATACTTCCTCCCTTCTTAATACCATAACCGGTATTAAGATCTAATTAATATTTAAATTAATTAATTTATTTATTTCTTTCTTATATATATTATATATATATATATAATATATATATATATATATATATATATATATATATATATATATATATATAATATAATACTCAAAACTTTAAGCCATACTTGATATTTTCCCATAATAGAGGGAAGCTCAAGCAAGCTTATAGGAACTCTTCAAACTTAGCTATTATATAACAAGTTTAGCTCCACAAGTTTTAGTAGTAATCCCATGTGGGATAAAGAAGACACAAGAAAACAAGAAATGAAGGAAAAGACTTTATACCATGAATGAAAGGTTGGTTTACAAACTCAATATGGGAGATGACCAAGTATTATATGTGAATACTACTACATATAACACACATGTCTCTTAAAGTAGATTTGATTGAGCATATATATACACGATTAACAACTCTTAATATTATATTTACCATTTTATATATTATTTCCATTCTTTGTTTTCGTATGTAAGTTATGTGTTTGTTATTATTTTCATATAATTAACATTTTAAATATAAAATTGATGTTTAAATATGAGTGTTTGATTTACATTGAAATGTAACTATAATAATAAAAAAATAAATTATTTTGTGGTGTGGACGAATAAAAAAACTAATTTATATCATTAATTTATAAAATAAAATAACTAATTTTAATGTTTTTATTAATTATAAGTCGTGAGCGAATTGTTTTGACTCTTCACTACTCCCTCCGCCCCATAACAACCTTACTATTTACTTTTACAAAAGAATTAAGAAAAAATGTAGTTAATTAGGTGTTGTAAATATAAAAAGTGAGGTAGGAGAAAGAAAGTGGGATAAAAATAATAATAATTGAATTGTTGTTGTAAGTATGATATGTAGGTCCCATTAATATAAAAGTAATAAAGCATTTTCATTTTAAAAAGTGTATAGCTTTTTTAATGGGACACCCAATAATTTTTTTTTTAATTTGTATTGGAAAGAAGAAAGTATAAATTATCAATTTTTGTGAACGAAAATTCACTTAAATATCATATTAACTGCCGTGGTCGCGGATGCTCTAATGATAGGTAACTTGTGGAGTGTGGACTATTATTATCTATCGGATTAAAGTCCCTCACATGCTTTTTTTTTTTTTTTTTTTTTTTTTTTTTGATATCAAGGTTTCCAGCCGTTCGGGCTTGACTAATTGATCATCGTATCGGCCCCTCGCATGCTGGTGGAACTAAATCGCGGGATGTGCCCTATGCAACGGGGTGACAAGCACTCTTATACTCCGTGAGCCCCAAGGGAGCCCTCCTACAAGGCATTTACATAACTCTTACATCACCAATTGAGGCCGCTCCAAATGCTCTGTCGAGGCAATTACATCACTCTTACAACACCAATTGGCTGCTCCAGCTGCTCCTGCCAAGATTCGAACTCCCCACACTGAGGATACAAGCCCAGCAATGCTGCTTCCTTAACTACACAGATGTGCCCCGGAAGGCTCCAAAGGACCCTGAAACTCAAGGTAGAAATTAAACCACAGAAAATCCCTTTGAGGGGAATCGAACCGGTGACCTCCCCTTCGGGAGGCCACCTACTAGGGGTGTAAATGGTTCGGTTTAGCTCAGTTTGGACAAATTTAGGAGCCAAACCGCTAGTATCGGTTTGGAAAAATTCCAAACCGAGCTGAGCTAAAAAAAAATCGAACCGAGCTGAGCTAAATCGGTTTAGCTCGGTTTAGCTCGGTTTGAACCGCAGTTTGAATCAACCAAACAAATTTACAATTACATTTTGTCATAAGCATATATCCCAAAACAAATGCTAAAACATGCACTCATTGTTTCTACTTGAAATTCATCCATTGAATGCAATATATGAACTCAGCATAGGCTTTCTGTTTAAGAGCATAGTTCTGATGTATTGTTTCAACTTTTAAAAAATAATGAGGAACATACTATTGTTGGTTGAACAGCATACTTATGATGTACAATTTCAACATTTCCAAAGTACCGAAGAAAACACATAAACCACTAAATGTAAGTTTCGGGTAAAGATACAATTTTAGCACAAAAAAGGGTAGTATCGTCTAAGTTAGGTGTATACAACATACCTCTACTTTTGTTCTCGACGGTGAGAAGGCGGCGACGGTGAGAGGCGGCGACGGTGAGAGAGGCGGCGACGGTGAGTGAGGGGGCGACGGTGAGATCTACTTTAGAGAGAGAAGGGGAAGAGAGAGAAGGCGACGGTGAGCGGCGGCGACGGTGAGAGGCGACGACGGTGAGTGAGGCGGCGATGGTGAGATCTACTTTAGAGAGAGAAGGGGAAGAGAGAGAAGGAAAAGAGATACTGTAATGAAAGTTCTCCAAGAGGCAGAGGTAATGTATTAAAGATTTTAGGGTTTTGAAATAAATTAAAGGTAGGGATTAATTTGATTTGGAATGAATGGTTAGGATTATGGTTTATGGTGGTTTGGTTTGACTTCATAGCTCGGTTTCGTAGGTCAGTCTCGTAGCTCGGTCTCGTAGCTCGATTTCGTAGCTCGGTTTCGTAGCTCGGTCTGAAAGCTAAACGGTTTAGCTCGGCTCGGTTCGGCTCAGCTCGGCACCCTCAAACCGCAAGCTAAACCGAACCGCTCGGTTTGACATTTTTTCAAACCGAGCTAAACCACTCAAATAAAAAAATCGAGCTAAACCCCACGGTTTAGCTCGGCTCGATCTCAAACCGCAATTTGAGCTAAACCGCTTACACCCCTACCACCTACATACCACTTAGCCAAGGCCACTTTGGTAAAGTCCCTCACATGCTCGATGTCGGACTGAGGTGCTACAGGAGGAAATGAGGTGATTTGAACTTGCCAATCAATCAAATGAATGATTTGATTTTGAGATGGTGATATCTAACAAACTTGAATGTACTACATATTGCAAAAGTGGTAAAGGTGCCAAAAGAGGATAGGCAAGAGTACTAAGAGTTTTTTTTTTTTTTCCGCCACTCACTGAAGGCCGAGAGATGGTGATATCTAACTAACATGAATGTACTACATATTGCAGAAGTGGTAAAGGTTAGGGAAGGCCAGAATCGGTTTCGGGCCCGGTTTCGGTTCGGAACCGCCTATTCCGGTTTGGCAAAAGGTGCGAACCTTAACCGGTCCTTGCTTACTCTGGATCCAGTTCCGGTTACCACAATCCGGTTCCGGTACGGTTCCGGTTCCGGTGCGGTTCCGGTCCGGTTCCGATCAATAATGAATAAAGAAGCTAAAAATTATTGAAAAACAAGAAATTTCCACCCCGGTTCCGGTTCCGGTTCCGGTCCGGTTCACCATTTATGTGAACCTTAACCGGCCCTTATCCAAAACGGTTCCGGTTACCCCGGTTCCGGTTTTCGTGGCGGTTCGTGGCGGTTCCGGGCTTTTCCGGTCCGATTCCGGTCCGGTTTTCCGGTTCCGGTCCGGTTCCGGTCCGGTTTGGCCATCCCTAGTAAAGGTGTCAAAAGAGGATAGGCAAGAGTACTAAGAGTATTATTATTATTATTTTTTTTTTATATCCAGGTTTTCAGCTTTATCGGATTAAGTTCTGAACCACCAGCTCTCGGCCCTTCAGTGAGTGGCGGAGGTAAATCGCGAGATGTGTCCGAATGACATATGGTTTGAGAACATGTCAACTAATATCACATATAAGGTCCTACCCCAGAAGAAAGCAAATTGCTTTCACCAGGAATCGAACTCACGCTGCATGCCTCCATAATCTTATGTCTCCCTCCTTTTACCACTCGGCTATGTCCCGGGGGACGGTAGCAAGAGTATTATGTTATTACTTTAGATAGTTGTAACCATGACAACAAGTTAGTACTCCCTCCGTCCCGGTCCAAGGGTCCTGAGATTGGATTTCACGCTTCTTAAAATATTTTTTTAAAAAATAAATAAAAAATTGTAAGTGGGTAGAAGATTAGAGGAGAGAGAATGTAAAAGTTAAATGTGGGGTATGAAATAGTTAATGATTGGATTTTTTGAAAGTGGGTAGAAGATTAGAGGAGAGAGAATGTAAAAGTTAAATGTGGGATAGAGAATAGTAGTTAATGTTTGAGTTTTTTGTAAATATGTTAACATTATTATAAGGGTATAATGAATGATTTTTTTTGTAAATATATTTAAATTATAAGGGTATAAATATATTCAAAACTTGCAATTTATGAAAGGACTCTTGAAAGTGGGACGGAGGGAGTAATATTTAGTTTACATGTTAAGAAAAATAATTTTTTAAATAAGACACTTATTCGAAAAATAATTGAACCATAAACTAGACGGAGAGGATAGTTTAATAGTCCAAGAATACAACTTGATTGGATTTGGATGCAGAAATGTAATGGTAAAATGCCCATTACTAATATCATTAACAATGAAGCCCAAAATTATAATGTCTCCATCAAGTTTAATGGTAAAATGCCTGGTTTTTCAAGTCTCAGGACAAAAAATCAGTGTACTATAGTTTTCTCGGTGATCATATTTCAGTATGGTCCAACGCCTCCTTGCAACAGCCATTGAATACACACAACGTTGCTCGCACAATTCACGAAATACACATTCTTTATTAATTTTAAAACTTTGAGAAATTTATATTTTCCCGCTTTTAATATCTTATAAACATAAACGACCTAAATCAGACAAAAGTATAGTAAGTGTGATTATCGTTAGACAAAATTTTACAATAAGCACAATAAGAAAAAATAATTACAATATATTGAAATACAATTTACAACGTAAAATTAAACAAGGAGAAAATCATAGGTTTATCGTCTTGATGTTGTCCGAGTCGTGTGTAACACACTCTCATTAAGACAAATTCGCCCCCTCACCGAGTTATGCTTGAGGTTGTTTTGGGCGTTCGCCTCTCAAGATAACAAGGACGAACCAGACTATTCTTGTACACTAAAATCTTCGGCGAATCTCACTATGCTTGGACAAAATCACCATGAATAAATATCTTGGAGGTCAAAGAAAGAAGATGAACAAATTGCAAAGGGGAGGAAGAAGATGATGGAAAAAGTTCTTCTTTCATTTGTTGTGGGTTTCTCTAGTTATAGCTTCAACAACCATGTGATGAATTTTCAATTAATCCTTGTATTAATAAGAGAGTCATTATGTAAGTACCCAAATCCGGATCGTCAAAATCCGTTAAGAGTTAATCGGAATCCGTTAACTGGCCCTTTCCAAGTTAACCGAAACCCGTTAAGCTCCCCGTTCTCAAGCCAACGAGACATCCCGGGACTGCCCCGTGCATCCCAACGTCAAAGCGTACTCAATACACTTTATCACACGTAAATGTACAACTTTTCCCGAAAAATGCACTTTTCGGAACTTTTCGGGGTCGTTTCGGACATTTTTCGGACAGTTATTTAAAAAACGGGCAAAACAGGGAATAACGGGACAAAAACCCTAGCCTAGGTGAGTCACAGGGGCACGTGGCACGCATGCCAACGCCCACCAAAATACCCCTGAGATTGAATGACTCTCCGGCCGGACTGTTTTACATGAAGAATCAAAATTGCCAACAAGTCCCCCAATTCTCCAAAATATCAAAAAAAATCTCCCCAAATTGAGGAAGAGTCCGTACGGACTGTTTTGCAAATTCACCCTATAAACACAAGGGCTGTCAAACATTTCAAAAAAGAAAAAAATATAATCTCTTTCACAAAACCCCACGGCCAAACCAGTTCCAACCCCTCCCGAGCCCCGTTTTGTCTCGATTTGCGTGAAAACCTCATTTTCCAACCAAACACGAACCAAACAAACTCAAAACACCCTTTCAAACACCAAACCGTATCTTGTATATGTCAACCGAGCCAAAGAGTCAACCCCTAGCCATAGGTAACACACTCTCTCTCTCTCTCTAAACACTCGTTTCGCCTCGATTTACGCGTCAAACGCTATAATCGCTTCGGTCAAAATCATTTAAATGTAGACGTAACGCCGTCTACGGGGTCCGATACATTTTACCCCAAGATCATCTTCTCTCCCGTAAGAGAAGTAATCTCGGGTTAAAACGGCGTTCCGGCCTCGTTCTTTACGTTTATGTTATTTACAGTCCGGATCGTTTGATCCGTTGATTCGCAACTTTACAGTCCGAACCGTTTGGTTCGTGATAGTCATTTACGAAATCCGGATCGTTTGATCCGTCGATATTGTCATTTAAATTATGCAACTTTACAAGTCCGAGCCGTTTGGCTCGTTGATCGCATCTTTAATGTCCGGATCGTTTGATTCCGTCGATACCGCATTTTAAATACTGTCATTTACAAGTCCGAGCCGTTTGGCTTGTGATAGTATTTTATTTATCAAAGTCCGAGTCGCAAAACGATTCGTTGATCGCATCTCATTTAATGCCTTTTTTCATAAAATCGCTAACAATGTAATGTCCGGTTCAAAACCGGAGTTCGTCATTCGAGCTCCCTTTCAAAACGCGCAAAAGTGACGTTTGGCATCCTAACGGTCATTTTTAAACTCAAAACCCGACGTTTGACATTCAAACGCTCTTTTCCTAAAAGTCAACGTTTGGCAATCAAGCTAAAGATTCAAATTCGTCACTCGCACCTTTTCTCTAAAAAACCCCAAAACCGACGTTTACCATTCAAACGCTCGCTTTTTCCAGAAATCATAAAATCAACGTTTGGCATTCAAACCAATATTAAGCTTGTCATTCAAGCCCCCTTTTAAAAAAATGCAACACACACACACACGCTCACAAATTTCGAGAAAGGTAGAAAGACTCGTCATACGAGGCGTTTCGGGTGATCTCAACATACTCTTCCCGAAACGTAACGTGACCTCCGAACCTAACAATCTCTGGTCCTAAAAGCCATTTCCAAAGTTTGGGCTCAAAATACAAAACGACACCTTTTCAAAGCCATTTCCAAAGTTTGGGCTCAAAATACAAAACGACACATTTTCAAAGCAATTTCCAAAATTTGGGCTCAAAAAATACAAAACGACACGTTTTCAAAGCCATTTTCAACGTTTTGGCTCAAAATACAAAACCGCGTGGCGACTCCTCTCCTTCCCGAAAGCGAGGTTCCAAACTCCGCGAAAGACAACCGCTCGCCGGGCTTTCCCCCGCGCGCGATTCGGGTGTAATTTCAGTTGGCGACTCCGCTGTGGACGTGAACATGTTTTTCAAAACCGTCGTTGTTTTAAAAACATTCCGTGGGTCAAAATTTCGTTTACACTTCCTCGTTTTCGTGTGCGTGTGTTTTATTTATGATTCGTGTTACTTTGCTTTTCTTTTCAAAAAAAAGAAATTTCAAACAGCGCCGGTTTTCAAAACATTGGATTGTTTCAAAAAAAAAAAAATGTTGCATTTTCATCTCATTCAAAATCATAATATATTTGTGCATTTCCGTTTATACTTGATTCTTTGTGCTATATTTTAAACTGCGCATAAATTCTTTAAAACACATTTTGAAAATCTCAATTTTTACTCAGAAAAAGAATTTAGTGACCGCACACTACTTCGTGACCGTCGCTGCAGACACCGCACGCTACGCGCACTTGCCGCCGGTACACCGCACACTACGACCCGTAACCCGGGATGACTGCTCGCCAGCCTGCTGTCTCGCGTACACCTTTCGAGCGCGCACGGGGTCATCCCAAACAGCCCATACTAGCCCGTGTAAGCCATGCACTCTTTATGTCATACTTCGTCCTAGGCCCCGGTTGGTTTTTGGCTTAGTACGTGTCATAAAGCCCAAGTGTATGTTTTTTACGCCGGTTTCCCTCACAAGTCAAACTTAAAAGTTAAGACCGAAGGTCGTTCCCAACCCGAAGTCTTAAGCTTTTCAGCCTTGACTTTGACGCGGAGCCATGCCGAAAAACATACTCGAAGGTTCAATGTGACACCGTGTCACCAAACCCTCAATGTATGCACCGTACCAGTCACAACTTGGCCAACGCCAAAAGCTAAGGCCCCTCGCTCAAGCGAGTCAGGAGAGGTCATGCCGAAATTTCGGCACGATTTCTGCCTTAACTTAAGGACGTTGACTTCGACCGTGGCCCGCGTGTCACATACGTTGGAAGTTTGCGTGACCAGCTAGCCTTAAGTTCACTTTTTTCCTTTGTCGGTGGAACTCGCTTGCCTTATAGGACCCTCGCTCGGGATTGTCCGTCCCGGGAAGACGATTTACAGGTGAAAAACGAGGGGCTTATAAACGTAGTGACGAGATCCACTGATTAGAGCCTTGGGTTAGTTGCAAAAAAGAAGACACGATCTTTTCCAACCGATTAGGACTCTGAGAAAATACGTTTTAAGTAAACATTAATCGGTAACTGCACATTGTACTAGCCCGAAACCCTGAGTCAAATACCCTTTCCGAAGCCTAAACCCTGCCTTTCGTTCCCTGCAGGGAGGAGAAAGTGGTTCAGAATTCCGGGTCAGCGCCTCACCAGAGTCACAGTTATGACAGCGTCGAGCGCTTCTTCGGTTCCCTCGCCTTCAACAGACTCTCCGACATGTCAAGCTCACCGAGAAATCGTGACGGGAACGAAACCCCGCCACCGGTAACAGATATGACATTGGAAGAAGCCCTCCGGGCCTGTGAGGTTCACAAAAGGCAGAAAGAAGATCAACAGAATTTCATGGTACAACTTCTGAATGAGCAAGGTATAGCAGCTATCCCCCAGCCAGACGGTACTTTCGTTCTGATCGAGGACGACGAGCCTCCCCGATCAACTCCTCAAACCTTCAACCAGGTTCCTCCCCCGCCAACTTACGGGATGCCTTCGAACCAAGGAAACAGCCGACCTAGGCTTCATGTTGCCACCTCTCAAGGCACCCCTGTCATATACGGCCAAGCCAGTACTACTCCCATCACTCGCATAACCAACAGACCGCACTGACCATCTCAAACAGATGTCAACATCCTCCAATACCCTCCCGGGTTCAACCCATTGCCTATACACGAACCTCAAAACACCGGGGACAAACCCCGATACAGTCCAGAAAAGGCCCCCATATATCCACATATATCAAGCCTCCCACCTCCAATTACTGCCGCTCATATGGCAGCACCCGGCACCGAGCCTCAAAGTCCACCACTGGACCCAGCCCTAGCCTGGATGGTCGAACAGATGAAAGACCTGAAGGCCAGCATAAGCAGCTCAAAGCAAGAAACGCTCAGATCCACAGATCCGGGAATGGTCACGCCTCTCCCTGCCAAGTTCAGAATGCCAGAAATGGACCGATTCGATGGAATCGAATGTCCACAGATGCATGTTGACACCTACGTTCTTGGCATGAGAGCGAAAGGAGCAACCCTTCAGCAAATGGCCGATCACTTCCAGCATACGCTCAAGAGTTCAGCGTTACAATGGTTCCTAAGGGTCAAGCCTGCAGATCGCCATGCCTGGGATCAGATCAGCAATATCTTCCTAGAGCGGTACAGATCCAACCTAGAGTGGGAAACAAGTCGTGAGGACTTAATCACCACCGAGCAAAAAACAGATGAAAGCGTTGGAGAATTCTACAAGAGGTGGAGTTGGAAACTCTCCGAAATTATGGAACCCTTCTCCAAAGATGAACATATGCAGATTTTCAAGTCCTGCTTGAGGTCGTCCATCAGAACGCTCATCAGCCATCACTTCTTCCCAGATCTCCGAGCCATGGTCAATGCCGGCTCACAGTTCGAAAAGGATCTCAAGGAAAAACTGGCCACAGTGCAGCCGTACAGATACAGATCAGCAGCTACATTCAATCCCGCACCGGCCCCCGACAAAGGGAAAGATACGTCTGTCAACCACATCCATCAGGGACAGCAGTCGGGCAACAGAAACCCAGTCCCGCAAAGCAACAACTTCACCACGAAGCAGCCTTCTGTGCACTTCGACAAGTTGGATATGCCTCTGAGTAAGATGCTGAAAGGACTAATCAAGGAAGGCCTCCTCAAGCCTGTTGAAAACTACAAACCCAGGAATCCCGTAGTCAACGCTGATAAAAGCAAATACTGCGCCTTCCACCAATATCATGGGCACACAACTGACAACTGCGTGGGGTTACGGTACGAGATACATAATTTGATAGAGGAAGGAAAATTGGAGTGTCCCCGTGGACCTAATACAGTCGGAAACCCTTTTTCGAACACCAACAGTGTGAACTCCATCGAGTGGGTGCCAAAGAAGATTGCCGCAGAGCCAGTTCCTCCGCCTCATACAGCCAGGTCCTCATCAAACATCCACATCAGTTACAATGTTTGTGACTACTCCGAATGCCTTGAGTACGAGTTCCAAGACATGATCAGGGGTGATTCTCCTAGAAAGCAGAAGAAAAAGTCTTCTTAGCAGAAACTGAAAGAAAGATATGAAGCTGGAGACACCAGCGTGGGTACACTCGGAGAGCCATCCGGGAAGTTCGATTACTATGTACTCTACTCCAGCCAGTCCTCCCTTCCTTCAAGCCACGCAGCTTTAGAGCAGACAGGGGTGGGAAAGTCGAAAAATCCTGCAAACACCAAAGTTCAGGCCTCAGGACACCGAAATACCTCAAATCTTGGCAACCTTACCGCCAGCCAGAAGCCTAATCCCCCACGGGATAAGCCAAGGTTCAATTTGCCCAACTTCAGAGCACGGGCCAGCAAAGGAAAGTCAAAGTCAACTTGGCACTCGCACTCAATCAACGTGCTGATCAAGGGCGGCCACCGCCACAAGCTACCTCGACACAATCCCGAGGCACCACCAAAAGCTTTGCCTCTCAAGAGGAAGACAGGAAACGGATGGCTCGATGACTCTCCCTCTCCGGAAAGAGATCAGATCTACGATTCCCGACTGTATGACAGTATGCTCACCTTCTGTGATGAAGACCTGCCGAAAGGGGCCTCGGGGCATAACGAAGCTTTGTACATCACTCTCCGGCTCAACACCATCTCTCTCCCTGGGGTATTGGTAAATAATGGATCAGCAGTCAATGTCCTCCCTCTCAGCATGATGCGAGCCCTACGCATCGACGAAGGCCACATGATCCCATCTGCTCGAACTATCAAAGCCTACGACAGCACGTCTCGTCCCATCCTGGGAACGGTGACTCTGGAGCTGTGGTTTGAAACCCAAATGGTGCCAGCAGAATTCCACGTGATGGACATCCCGTCCGAATTTACAGCTCTGTTGGGACGCCCATGGCTACACCACATGAAAGCCATAGCCTCCACTCTCCATCAGTGTGTCAAGTTCATTAACCGGCAAGGAGAATTCGAAGTCATCAGAGGGGACAGTTTCCTCATAGGGAATGAAGCCGAAATGCCAATCAAGCGTGCCCGCAGCCAGGCACCGGGGCTACCTCATGCAAGCCGACCAAGGGACTATCGGGGAAAATCTCATCAGAATCCCTTAGAGTCCTGAGGTGCTAACTATGTCAACGTCCTCGAACAGTGCGTATCCTCGGCGCCGATTCATCAAGTTCAACTGCTGTCTCCGAAACTTGGACGCAGACTGGAAAGAAACCCTGAGCATCGCGATGATACGGGCACACAAACCCCCTGTCTCCGGTCGAAGATTTGTCAGCATCCTTCAAGACAACTTTCTGGCCCCGCCAGGCGAAGAAATCTTCGTGATAAAGGTCAACACGCATCGTCACACTCGTGATGAATGTATGGCAGTCATATGGGATGTCCTATACAAGGAATTGCCTGCCGAGCCCCTCTTCTCAAGCGAAGGGCATGATGTTTTCCTAGCAGCTCTAACTTCACAGCAGGACGCGATACGTCCTTATGTCTGGGTTGAGCCATCAGACGACAACGAATCAGGACTCTCCGGAGTCGAAGACACGGCGGATCCGTAGGAAGATCCTTACATACATATGCTCAGTTTCGAGGATGGCACCAGTTCCGATGAGGTCACCTACGACGAGGGATCCAATACCATGGAAATCGTCAAGCTCAACGTCCAGTACAGGCAGTTATCCGGCGAGTGGAAACAACTGGTTGACACGACAAAGAACCCCTCTGACCATGTAACTGACGACGACTTCGTCAACATTATCTTTTCCAGGTATCCCGATGATGCCAAGGATCCGGTCCTTATTATCAGATTCTGCAATGCCAAAGTTATCCTCGACGATTTCCTGCTCATGGTAAACGAGGCCCTGGCCAAGCGAGCTCAAAGCTCATCATCACTCCCAACTACCATCCCCAGTGGCAACCGGCCTGTGCCGTCAGTTAAGCTTACAGCCAAGAGCGCCGCCAAGGCCAAGGGCATTAGCGAAGGAGACAAAGCTCCTCCCCCTGCTACAAATCAGATCAACCTCGGGAATGCTTCGAGCAGCCACCCTGAAAACATCTGTAAGAGTCCTCCCCGCAAGACAGATCAAGCTTCCGAAGAAAGGAATGATCACCTTAGCATCAACATGCTCAAGTTCGACCCTGCTCCCAGCCATCACGGCCACGGATTCAGGCATCCCGCCAGCAAACTGCTAGCTCTGATAGACTTGGCTATCCAGCGAGATCACGAGACAATCAACATCACAGAATTCAATACCCCCGTGGGTTTAATCAAACAGATATGGGCAAAATTCTTGGTAACCGAGATCAAGGAAGGCCGCATGGAATGCCCAGCACACGACTTCCTTCGTCAATATAATCCAAGTGTTTCCGCCATTTGGGGATTTGGATGTGATCACAGTTCTAGACACCAGTCAGACGGCATGCACTTACGGGGACTGTTTAGCTCTCGCAAGGAAAACCTTACTGGAACTAGCCGCTCAAGAGAACCGCCTCTGGGACGAGAACCAAGCTCAGAAGACTCACAGGGACCAAGCCCTTAAAGCGTTACAAGCAGTTTCAGACAGCAAGCTAGAGGCCACTCTAGACCAGTTCGACCTCAAAGGTTTTGCCCATGGCGACTTCCTGGGAGATGGAATGGCACATCACAAGGAATACCTAGCCAAACAGCATGAAGAATACAAGCGCTTATCTCCCCGAGAAAAGCAAGTCCTTTGTGAAAGCGACGACGAAGACGATGAAACCATTCTCTTCCAAGCCGGTCGTGAAGTCAACAAAACCGGAATCCCAAGGGTCCTGGGAGGATGGGATCGAATCATTTCCGCTCTCAAGTTAAAAGGCCAACTGAAGAAGGAAGGTCTATTAAAAAAGAAAAGAAAAATGGAAATACATCTCCAGCAACTACTCAGGGAGATTCCACAGACTACGGCATTCGTTTACAGAAATGATCAACTGGGACGAGCGGACCGATTACGGCGGAGCGTTCGGGAAGCCGTGTACTCACCTTTCGACATACCCGCCACTCAGTTAAAGAAGAAGAGAAAGCTCTCCCCGATGGAAGTTTATCTAGACTGCCGCATACAGTTCAAGGAAGCACTGGCTATTCTCACATGGGAAGAAACGCAGGCGCTAACTCTCGACGTAGGCTCTACTGCAAGAGAGCTGATATGGGCTAAAAGTGGTGGAAAATTAGCAAACCATGACTATCGCCTAACCCAACTCTAGAATGCCCTGAGGATGCTCAGCAAACAGGAAAGAAGTGCGGTATACCGTGAAGATATCAAAGAGACCGTTCGCTTGAACCAAGAACTCTCTGACCTCCCGGAGAGGTCGGCTGCACGGTTCGGTTAAGCAATCCCGCTGCTTGCCCGAAATTCGAACGAGTGCGGCAAACCATAGACTCCCTCCCCGCGGAGGCACCCAAACCAGTGTCCTGGGACAGAATCCGAAAAGCTGTCGAAGCCCCCGGGAATGCGTCTACAGTCAATGAATTGAGAGAGGACATATGGCCCTATGCTTCGAGAAATCCTCCTCTGACTATGGGTCAGCTCAGAGCGACCTGTTCAGAAGGGACCAAGCCTGATGTCAGCGTTCTGACCCGATCGGGACAAATCCATGTATTACCACCCAAGGCCACCAAAAAGCCAACGGAGCCAGAACCGCAACCCGGCCTGCCCGAAGACACAAGTTCCGTGAAGGAGGACCCGATCCTCACACAGCTCAAGCAGACCCAAGCGAACATTTCCCTTTGGTCCCTGCTCACATCTTCATACCCTCACAAGCTTAAGCTAGAGGAAAGTTTGGCCCGCACCATTGTCCCCGTGGACGCAACTCCAGACGAAGTAATTCAGATGATCGGCAACATCCCCTACGGAAACATCATCACCTTTACAGATTTGGACCTGCCAAAATTCGGGGCTGATCACAATGAGCCGCTCTACATCATAATTCAGCTGGACGAGCGTCGCCTTCCCCGTATGCTGGTAGACGGAGGTTCTAGAATGAATGTCTTGCCCGCCAAGATGATGGACCTACTTGACATCAAGCCAACAGATTTGAAGCCTTCAGTCCACACTGTCAAGGCCTATGACTCTACTTCCCGCACAGTTCTCGGGGTTGCTACTCTTAATATTTGGTTCGGCAAGAGGATGATCCCCACCGAATACCAAGTGTTGGACATTCCTATCACTTTCACAGACATCCTGGGGCGACCCTGGTTGCATCAAAAGAATGGTGTGGCATCCACCCTTCATTAGTGTATCAAGTTCATGCAAGGCAACGAGCTAACAACAGTCTATGGCGATAGCGTCACCATCGAGGGGACCAACACCAACGGCATTCCAGTGTTAGAGATCAAGCATGATGATGATATGGCATTAACCAGATTCACCTTGGAGACCTCCAAGATCCAAATATGCAGCGTGGACCTTCCACTATTTCGGGACAAAATCCCTCCTGCCATGAAGATGATGAAACTCATGAACTTCGTCCCAGGATTGGGGCTCGGCAAAAGGTTACAAGGCCAACACCAAGTCATCGAAGTCAAGGACCACACTACAGTCTAGGGGCTCGGTTATGTGCCAACACCAGCTGATATCAAAGAAAACAAAAGGCTCGCCAGCACCAAGGCAGCAGCCCGCAAAAGGGGAACCTCCAACGGCACACCCAACCTCCGACCTTACAGTTTCGACCTCGCTCATTACTTCATCAAGGGAACCGACAGCAGAACTGAGGGAAACGACAAGGGAACCGACATCAGAACTGAGGGAACCAACAGCAGAACTGAGGGAACCGACAACGAAATCGACAGCAGAACTGAGGGGACCGAAAGTGAAACTGATGAAGATGAGAAAGAAGCAGGGAAAGTCAGAACAGAGACTACAGAAAGGATTTGAAAGCTAGAACGGGAACTCAAACGTTTCAGAGGACTCAAGGCTAATCCGATAAGGGGAGCGTTCCTCGACATCACAGCTCTACCTAGACCGACTGCCACCACAGTTCAGTATGAGTACACATTTAAAGGAATCCCAGACATAGAAGAGCAGCTCGAGACACTCTTCATGGGAAACAGACTGTTTGGGTCAGCCGCCGAGGCCACATTCGAGACAGTAACTCCAAAGCAGAAGGAACCAGAATTCATAGAAGACGCTCTCAGTGGACCCGCTCTACAGAGTCTTTCTGAAGAAGTCATGGAGGTGCCAAACCTGATTGACCTGGGCTCCAAAAACAGCATGATCGCCATGATCGGGACAGCAGAAGCCAAGCCTCTCGACCCCCAAACCCTCACCAAGCATCCAGCAATTCCACTGAAAAAATGGGTAACTTTCACCGGACCAAGGGAAAGCCAGACAGAAATGGAAGACAAGCTGGACCTGCACCCACATCTCCCTAAAGCTGCTCTCAAATCCTCTGAGTCAGTCATTGTCAAAGTCCATTCCTCTGAGTCATCCGACGGCCTCACGCCGGAAGACTATGATAATGTAGCCAACAATGTGTTTCCGTTCGTATTTAATGAAAAGTCTGACCTTTCGGATTATCCCCTCATTGCCACTTTAACAACTGATAAGTTAACAAACGACTTAAAAGACGTTAATAATGACTCACTTGATAAAGAAGCAGACACAATAAATAAACAATAAATTAAAGAATTCTCAAGCGTGCAGTAGACCGAGAGGACAATCGGGCCCAAGCTGCCGAAGAGGTTATGATTAAAGTGAACATGGGGTCGGTGCAAGAGCCTAAAGAGACACAAGTGGGCAGTTTCTTCGCCGGTGCAGAAAAAGAAGCCCTGATAAATCTCCTCAAAGAATATGTTGACGTGTTCGCCTGGTCATATCAGGACATGCCAGGACTTGATCCCTCAATCGTGGAGCACAGAATTCCTCTGGATCCAGAATCCAAGCCTATCAAGCATAAATTGCGCAAGATCAAGCCAGAGTGGTCCTTGCAAGTGAAAGAAGAAATTGAGAAGATGCTCCGCGTCGGCTTCATCAGAGTAATTGAGTACCCGACCTGGCTCTCCAACATTGTGACGGTCACCAAGGCCAATGAAAAGGTCAGATGCTGTGTGGATTTTCGAGAATTCAACAAGGTCATCCCTAAAGATGATTTCCCACTGCCCAACATCGACATGCTAGTCGACACCACAACAAATTTTGAAGTAAAGTCCTTTGTGGATGGGTTTGCTGGATACAATCAGATCAAGATGTCTGAGGAAGATCAAGCCAAGACTGCTTTCACCACTCCGTGGGGGACATACTGTTACATGGTCATGCCGTTCGGTTTAAAGAACGCCGGGGCTACTTACCAGCGGGCTGCAACAGCTCTCTTCCATGACATGATTCACAAGGAAATCAAAGTATATGTCGACGACATGATCATCCACTCCAGAGGATCAGACATGCATCACATGATAGATTTAAGAAAGTTCTTCAACAGACTCAGAAAGCACTCCATGAGATTGAACCCTGCAAAGTGCACCTTCGGCGTCAAACGAGGCAAAGTACTGGGGTACATGGTTACAGAAAGAGGTATCAAAGCCGATTCGAAGAAAATCAAGGCCATCATCGACATTAAGCTCCCGCAGAACTGACAGAAGTGAAAAGTTTTATGGGAAGACTTCAGTACATCAGCCGCTTCATCAACCAGTTGGCATCTCTCTGCGAGCCAATGTTCAAGCTAATGAAGAAGAATGCCGACATCAAATGGGACTCCGAGTGCCAGACAGCTTTCGAGAAAATCAAGACATACTTGGTGAATCCCCCAATCCTGTGCCCGCCACATGAAGATAAGCCACTCATCCTGTACGTGATAGTGACATACACGTCAATTGGGGCTATGCTGGCGCAAGAACAGAAATGTTCCAGAGTTGAGCATGCAATCTACTTCGTAAGCCGAAAGCTTCAGGGAAGTGAACTCAGCTACTCAGAATTAGAGAAAACTTGTACTGCCTTGGTATGGGTAGTCGGGGAAACTAAAACATTACATGTAGTCACATTCAGTGCTCCTGGTCTCCAAGATGGCCCCATCAGATATCTCTTCGACAAGCCATCTCTGTCAATGAGACTAGCCAAGTGGTCATTCTTCCTGGCTGAATTCGATATCAAGTACATGGTCAGAAAATCAATAAAGGGCAGAGTAATGGAAGATCAGCTGGCAGACTTCCCAAGCAGTGAACTCAAGGGTCCTGATCCGCAGTTTCCGGATGACGGGATCTTCACTCAACAGCGCAAACCGCTGGCAACTCTTCTTCGATGGGGCAGCCAACAAGAAGGGAAATGGTATTGGAATGCTCTTGGTCGATCCTAAAGACGAGCACACTCCCATAGCCATCAAACTGAATTTTGAGGCAACCAACAATGCAGCAGGGTATGAAGCTTGCACAGCTGGCCTAGAAGCCACTCTTGAGCGCAAAATCTCAGAACTGGAAGTATACGGAGACTCATCATTGATCATCAATCAAGTGTCCAACAAATAGAAGACAATAGATTATGGCCTCCAGAAGTACCACACATACATGGAGGAGCTCATTGCTCAGTTCAAGGACATCTCTTTCCATTATTTGCCAAGAGACAAAAACCGCTTCGCAGATGCCCTGGCTACCCTAGCATCTCTTGTCGAAATTCCTGAAGGAAAATCAGTAAAACCCCTCAGAATAGGCAGACGGGAAACCCCCGCTTATTGCTGCGAGATCGAAGTTGAAAATGAACCAATCGACGAACCCTGGTACAATCAAATCTAATAGTACCTCCAAAACGGAGAAGCTTCCTTCACAAATGAAGATGGAAAATACAAAGAAGGGATTTAAGCCAAAAACATGATGGCACTAAAATGCCTGTCGTCCTATTTCGTCCTTTTGGGGGGGGGTATGTTGTACAAGAAGCGCTACCAAGTACCACTCCTCCGGTGTGTAAATAAAGAAAAGGCCAGCGAGCTGATGAACGAAGTTCACAACGGAACCTGCGGTACGCACATGAATGCCAGAGCATTGACACAGATCATCCTCTGTATGGGTTACTATTGGGTATCAATGGAAACAGACTGCATCCAGTTCATCAGAAGCTGCGACAAATGTCAACGGTTCTCCAACCTCAATCACATCCCTCCTCACGATCTCTATTGCATGACTACGCCATGGCCTTTCGCCACATGGGGAATCGACGTCATCGGCAAAATCACTCTGTCAGGGAGCAATAGTCACGAGTTCATACTAGTCGCAGTCGACTACTTCACCAAATGGGTAGAATCCAAATCATACAAAGTACTGAATTCTAAGAAGATGGCCGAGTTCATAAAAGAGAACATCATATGCAGATACGGGGTGCCCAACGAGATCATATCCGACAATGGGACCCACTTTGAAGGAGATTGTGACCAACTGTTGACCGAGTTCAGAATTACATGCTGTGAATGTGTGCCCAAATTCTAAATTTTGTTTTTGGATTCACGCGAGTTTGAAAACATCCGGTTTAATTTGAAAAACAGAGTCGCCACGCCATTTTGATTTCCTCAAAACTTTGAAAAAAAGGATTTTAAGGTTCGGAGGTTAAGTTACCCCTTGGGAAGAACGAATCGTCGTTCACCCAAGGTGCCTTGCCGTAGCAAGTCTCCCTAGATTCCATTTTTCGTGCTTGCTTGCGTGCTTTCTTGTGTGGATGTGTTGAAAAGAGAGGGGGGGGGAATGTCCCAAGTTATCTTCCGGACGTACAAACCATTTAGTTGGTTGTCGCTCGGGATTCCTTGGATTTTTATGTGTTCGGGACTTTGATCCCGTCCTCATCTTGGACTTGTGATCATCGCTTTTTGACCTTGGATCTTGCGTGATCGAGAGAAGGACTCTCTTTTATAGTCCAAAATGAAGTTCTTTAGGAAAGGAGTGTCCTTAGCCCATCAATCCTACGCCTTGAGACGATTGAGCTTATATGGGAGCTATCATGCTCGTCTCAAGCGATAATCGGAGATATAGGTTCAAGGTTTATCCCTTTCTAAAGAGATTTTGGCACCTTTAATGGAAAAAAACGATGTAAAGATAGGATCTTTACACCGGTCCGTTCCGAAGGTTGCTAATGGAGACATGGGGGAATGCATGTAAAAATGACATTTTTAGTGAAAAGATGACATTTTTAGGGTGCAAAGGATGCTTTTGATTGCAAATGATGCTTTTTAATGTAAAGAAAAGATTTTTATGCAAAGGATGCATTTTTGATGCAAAGAAATGATCTTTAATGCAAAGGATGCTTTTTTATGTATAAAATTGAGTTTTAGGGTGCAAAGGATGCAATTTGAATATAAAGATTACATTTTTATATGCAAAGGATGCATAAGGATACCATTTTTATGTAAAAAAAAGGGATTTTTAGGTGCAAAGGATGCACCTTTAATGCAAAGATTACATTTTTATGGGCAAAGGATGCTTATTTCGTGCAAAGGATGCAAAGGGGGAGGGGGTATGATTTATATGAATAAAGATAGAATCTTTAACAACTAATACCAAGTCCCAAGCAAGATAATAGTAATATATGAATGCAAGGAGCAATTATATCACATAAACAAGCATAATGCAAGGTGAAGGGGTGAGAGGTTACCAATGGCGGTGACCTCTTCTTCTTTGGATCTTTCCTAGTGGATGGACCAACTTGGAAGGCTTCAAGGAGGAGGGAGGTGGCTTCTTGGCACTCTTCAACTTCTTGGATTTTTGCAGCAGGGCTTGAACAGAGCTTTTGGTGCTGAATATGGTATGTTGTTGGTTTTTAAAAATGGGTAGAGGAGGGCTCTATTTATAGGCAGTCTGGATAAGGCTAATGAGGCCGTGCGGCTAGGAGTTCCCTCCTAATGCAGCCGTGCGGCATTATCCTGTATGACTCAGCATGTTTCTAGAATCATGCAAGGTGGCACTTCTAGAAGGTTTTCCATATTAAGGAAAACGTGCCCTTTTAATTTAAATCAGTCCCTTCATTCCTTGGAAGGTTCGGAACAGTTCCGGAATTGCTCCTGAACTTTAGGAAAGTCCGAAAAATTGCCGGAAAATTAACCGGAAGGCATGAGCCAGATTTGGGTACTTACAGAAGCCCCTCTGCAACGTCACTTGCAGGGCGAGTGGGTTTGTCGATAGAAAAGGATTCGATCTGGCGAATGCCGAGACGGATTAGGTGACCAAGGTGGTCGAGTGGCTGAACCTTTGGAAGGCTACCTACGTATCCCCGAGGAATCAAGCCAGGCCGTAGTTCAGAAAAGATCCGCAGGGGAATGGCGGAGAGAAGCTGGTCTCTTGCTGGGAAAAGAGAAAGTGACCTAGGAGGTCAGGCGATTGATCCTACTGGGGATATGCTAGAGGTGACCGATGTGGTCGGATATCTGGACCTCTATGAGGGGCTACTTCACCACTGAGGAGTGATGAATGACAAAGGGGTGACCAATGTGGTCTGATGGCTGGACCTTTTATGAAAGGCTACCTACGTATCCCGGAGGAATCAAGCCTTGGTCGTAGTTCAAGCCTCACTAGACAGTTAGGAATGATGTCTAGGATCCTTGAGGTTTTGACAATTAATGGAGGTAGTCACCTGAGGTGACTAAAGCTTACGTCACTATCGAGGAGATAGAGGTAGCTGAAGTTTGAGCGTACTTCTCAATCTGCGATAGAGGTAGCTTAAGTTTAGAGAACTTGAGCGTACTTCTCTATCTGTGATAGAGGTAGCTTAAGTTTAGAAAACTTGAGCGTACTTCTCTATTCGTGATAGAGGTAGCTTAAGTTTAGAGAACTTGAGCGTACTTCTCTATTCGTGATAGAGGTAGCTTAAGTTTGGAGAACTTGAGCGTACTTCTCAATCTGTGATAGAGGTAGCTTAAGTTTAGAGAACTTGAGCGTACTTCTCTATTCGTGATAGAGGTAGCTTAAGTTTGGAGAACTTGAGCGTACTTCTCAATCTGTGATAGAGGTAGCTTAAGTTTGGAGAACTTGAGCGTACTTCTCAATCTGTGATAGAGGTAGCTTAAGTTTAGAGTTCTGACAATTCGGAGGTTGTCACCTAGCGTCATTCCGTTATAACGGAAGTAACGGAGGCGACTGGGGAGGAAAGTCTATTTGCTTAGGAGATAACGGATATCCTTTGGAAAACGAAGTTATCCTAGTTAAAGGATAACAGGAATTATACGTCCAAGTGGGAAGTCCAGGGGCAAAATTGTAATTTCTGCTCAGGGCGAAAGAAGCCGCCCGGCGTGAGACGGGGGCAAAAGAAGCCGTACGGCTAGAAGTCTGATTTTTCCAGATTATTTAAAACAGATTTGAACGGGCATTGGGCATTGTTGCCGCCCATCTACTGTCGAGGAAGAGAGAGAGGAGGGAGAGAATTTCTTCAAAATCCTTCAATTCCCTTGCTTCTATTGATTAAGATGGATCCGGAGGGGAATCCTATGCCAAGGTAAGCAAGAAGGAACATCTCTGAGGCCGCTCGAAGGAGGAGGAAAGAGCTCGTCCGCACGGAGAGGAAGTATGACTTCCTTACGCCTCCATCGGAGCTCTATCCGGGTAGGAGGGAGCATAAATCAACGAATCCTCAATCGGTTGGGGTAAGCATTCTTAATTTGCTCAATTCCGTCGATTTTGATTGAATTTTGATTGATTCTAGGGCTTGACTCGAGTCTTAGGAATTTCTCTAATTTTCCTAGGATTTTTGATGATGATTTTGAAATATTAATGATTAACCTATGAGGCTAAGAAGATTAACGATCATGCATATGCAATTTTCTTAAGAAATAATGAGAATGACCCATTTTTGAAAATAAATTGGGAAAATAATTGTCTAAGATGTGACGGAGTCCTTGCATGTGCTAGAACTAGGTCAAATTTTGATCATGGATGCTAAAACGGGATTTTGGATGATGAAAAGGATTCATGCATGCCATTTTTGAGAAAAAAATTACTGCTTATGTGCAAATAATTTTGAAAATTGTGATTTTATGCTTAGGATAGCAATGTGCTTGACATGATGTGTTTCAAGTGATGAAAGACACTTTTTTCTACGCATAGGATGCTAGAAAAATTTTATTCAATGCTTTTCTTTTGAAAACATGTGCACTTTTGAATATATGCATGCTTTTGAAATGAGGTGAAGGACTGATACGTTTCTTTTGCTGTGCTTGTCTACAGGAGAACAAGTCTAGGGGGCCTTCCGAGATTGCAGTGAGGCTGTGGCAGAGGATGCCTGATTTTGAGAAGGATGGGGTGAACCCCAAGCAGCTAGTGAGGGCTACCGACCTGGATTTTTTTTATTGAGGCTATCGGCAGAGGTATTCACATTACCTCAAAGAGCAAGGGCTTGATCCAGGCCCTCTCGGAGTTCTGGTGGGACACCACCCACAGCTTTCATCTTAGCTGGGGGGAGCTGACAGTGACACCTGCAGATTTCACTGCTATCACTGCCTGCAGTTCACCGGGAGGCCTGTGACCTGGAGGAACCATATTAGAGCGGAGTAGTTTATAGCTTTGGTTGGGTTTGAGCTTATTCCTAAGGGTCTCGGGATGGAGACTAGGAATGTCGAGGTGGCAGTCCAGAATTGCATGCAGGAATTTGCTGCTAATGAGGTGACTGCCTCCCAGCTTGCGAGGGCTTTTGTGTGGTTGTTGTTTTCAGTCACCATTTTTGCTAATTCTGGGACGCTGGCTATGACTTGCCTTCTCGACTCCTTGGAGGATGTAGATGGGATTGGGACGGTCTCTTGGGGCGAGGCCGGGTTGGCGAAGCTTTACTTTTCCCTGGATCTGTACAGCCGGAATAAGGCTGCTTCGATGGATTGCTTCTCTTTTTCTCTCGAGGTAGTCTCACTTTCTTTTCTCTCTTTAACTTTCCGTCTTTGAGACTTTTATGAGAGAAAATGACCCTTTTGATGTTTTGAACATGCAGGTCTGGTTTTGCGAGGTGATCAGGTTCTTTCCGTGGAACCAACAGAGTGATGCTACCATCTTTCTCGCTATGATCCATTTGGAGGGGAGATGCGAGAGACAAGTTCACCGGGAAGACTCGGATCACCTTTGACTACAAGATGGTTAGGCCAGTTATCAACAGGGATGGGCACGATGGAGTGGCCTTCTACCCTTGGGGGAGGTATCCAGAGATTTTGCTAGGAGAGGCCGTGGAGGCGACTAGACAGAGGCGATGGTTGACCGGGTTGACATGTGATGTCATCTATCTGGGGGACCGTTTCTCTAGGCAGCATGGCCATATCCCTCCATTGGATGCCATTACCCCCCATGATCCTCCAGCACGGATGCTGCAGCCCCGGGATTGGTCGGCGGATGACATAGAGAGATATCAGGCAGGTGTAGCAGCTGAGGAGTATTTTGACATGGCTACCCCTTATGCTATCTTTGTGGAGCAGCGACTAAGGACGCCACAGAAGCTAGTGAAGCTGGCTGTCACTCAGGGATATGGGGAGGCCGAGCCTACTGACCCGCCGATGCCTTCTGCCCATCTCTCTTATGTAGTCAATGGGGTACCGAGGAGGTTCAGGATACCTATCCCCGACACTAGGGAGCCCCAGTATACTCTGCCACCGGACAGCACTGTAAGTACACTTTAGGGTCTTTTCCCCTTTTTTTTTTTAGACTTCTTTGCTTTTTGCAATTTCAAGATTTTCTGAGATTTTCTTCTCTTTTTCTCAGGTTCCAGCTCGCACTTACGATGGCTTGGTCAGGCAGAATAGGGGCTGGAAAGATGTATGCCGGTCCCTTTTGAAGAAGCTGGCTTGCGCTTCAAAGGCTGCATTGAACGTGCAGGAGCCTGTGCGCAAAAGGAGGCATGTAGGGGGCGATGCATCCACCTCATCGGCTTCAGAGTACTCCTCTAGCGCCATGCCTCGGGGACGGGGACCCAATACCGGCATTCTGGAGCATCTGGCGGAGTATGAACATGTGAATGTTCATCTTTCTGATGTGAGCGACAGTGAGGACTTGATGAGAGAGGCGAGCCTTTATGATTTGAGTAGTGATGAGGAGGAATCGGAGGCCTAGGAGGTCTCTAGAATCGATTTAGGAGGAAAAAACAAACAATGAACAATTTTATGCACAACTTGTTTATTTTTTGCTTTATTTGGGCGCCGATGGGGCGAAAACAATGTATTAATGTTTTATTTTCTTTTTAAATTTATGCTTTATGAATTTACATATTACTTGAGCCTCGGGGCAGTTTTTTGCTTGGAATTGGGGCTGAAACTGGGCCAAAATGATTTGTGATGACACATAACTGCATGGTTAGTATTTGGATATGTTTTTGTACAGGTTTTTGTTGGAAAAGTGGGGTGAAAACTCCCTTTGGGCAAAGAATCCGGGTTGCCGCTGCATTTGTTCTCACATCGTGCAAATGAAGCCGTGCGGTCGGTCTCTGGAGCAAATGAAGCCGTGCGGCTTACGGTTACGTCTGGGGATCGGTTATTTTTAGAATAAAACCAAGGCTTGGCCATTTCATTTCATTTTCACTCTAGACTTGTCCCAACTGTTCCCAGAGTACATATTTGACCTAAAGACCTCAACTTTGATCATTTTGCAATGGAGAAGCCCGTTAGATTGCAAAGGGGGAAAAGAGACCGCTTTCTATCCGATCTTCAATCTTGGGTGAGATATAACTTTCAATCTCACAAGGGGCTGTTCGATTCTACCTTCAAGATTAAATCTTTATGGCATTTGAGGGATCTCCCGCCCGATTGGGACCTTTTGAGAGCAGCAGCAAGGTTTTGGGACATCCGGAGACACGTTTACTGCTTTTCTTACAATGAGATTGTCCCAACCTATGAAGATTTCCGAGCCTTGATTAGGGGTCCAGAAATTGAGGCTATATCGATTCCTCTGATTGAAGATGTGCCGGTGGCGGCAAAGTTGGCATCTTTTCTGCACATATCTCTGGGAGAGGCTGAGGGGATGATGATAGCTTCGGACAGGATTGATCTTTCTGATATCCCGGGCAGGTTCGGGTCTCCGGATATGGCTACGACCACGGTGGCTATAGATGCATTTATCCTCTGCATATTCTCTTCTCTGTTCACCGCTGAGTCCGTGGGGATCTGTCACGGTGGTCTCTTGGACATGGTTAGGGATTGCAGGGCTGGGAAGGACATTGTCCCATTGGTTTTAGGTGAGACCCTGCATGGCATCGATAGGATGGCTAGAGGAGACCGTTTCATGAGGTCTGCAGGGGAGTCGGCAGCCGTGTGTTGACTTTGTGGGCTGCAGCGAGGCTCGGGGCTTTGCCGGGGGCTTTGCCGGCTCAGTGCCCTTAGGTGATTTCCCGGAGGGGTTTACCTCGACATGGGACCGGGGTGGCGGGAGGCGATGATGGATAGGTTATCCACTTCGGATATTCACCAGTGGGTACCTCACTAGAGGTTGCGGACCGGGAGGACATTTCGGGAGTCCTATATAGTGAGGGTTCCGGGGTTACGCTGGTCATCCTTCTACGTACCCTGCTTGGTATCGAGGCAGTTCGGGGCCTTATAGGAGCCGTTGGGCGATTGGGAGGACATCCGTACCATGGAGGTGGTGCCATTAGATATGAGAGATCCGGCCCGGCTTCTCATTCTTCTCGAGGGCTTGGACATACACCGTTTTCCCACCCGTGGCTATCCTCGGGAGCGGGAAGAGTACCATCTTGACTACGGTCTACTTGGATTGGTACGAGAGGGAGACGGAGCGACTCAGTCATATTGGGAGAGAGGCGTCGGGCTTTATTGGGGGCGCTGCGACTCGAGCGGGACTCTCAGGGAGGCCCGAAGCTAAGGCGAGTCACCATAACCGCCGGGTGACCTTATCAGAGATATGGAGGCTCGATATAAGAGGCTTTCTGAAGTCGCTCCCTTGACTGAGGCTCAGAGGGAGGAAGTGCGGACTCGTGCCCGTGTTGAGAGGGCACTTATTGACACCGGTTTAATGGAGGCTCCAGTGAGGATACCGGAGATCGGGATGAGGGAGACCGACATCTTGGAGAAGAAGAGAAAGAAAACTCGACGGGGTCGAGGTAAAGGGAAGAAGACCAAAGAAGACTCAAGTGAATGACGGCGAGCTTCCACAGATCTTTTCTTAGGATTCCCTTATTGCCATTTTTGCAAGCACAGTAGTTTATTAGGCATTTTATTGTATTTTAGATCTTTGTAGCAGGTTAGCAGAGTCAAGAGTAGACCGTGCTTGAACTCATCAAGGAATTTTTAACTTGTAATGAACAAGAGATATTATCTTAGAAATTAATCAAGACACAATTTCATGGAAATTTCAAATGTCTTATTGATTAGGACCCGTTTTATGAAAACTTGAATGCCCTTTATTTATTGTTTAGGACGCATTTCATGGAGACTTAATCGCCCTTTTTATTGTTTATACCGAACCATAAATGGCTGCCTACGTTCCCCTTTTACAAGAAAGACTAAGGGGCTCAGGTCTTCGTAGTTCATTCTGGTGAACTTTTTTATGTGCACTCTATTTTTTGCCTAGACCGCCCTTTTTGGGTTTTCAAATTTAGGGGCATTACTCTTTTTGCACTAAGATTTTTCTTTTTTTTTTTATGTGCAACCCCGTTTTTTGCCTAGACCGCCCTTTTTTGGATTTTCACTTAGCCGGGTATTACTCTTTTTGCACTAAGATTTTTTTCTTCT
The DNA here is from genome assembly GCA_022495995.1 of Adenophora triphylla var. japonica. Lineage (NCBI taxonomy): Eukaryota > Viridiplantae > Streptophyta > Magnoliopsida > Asterales > Campanulaceae > Adenophora > Adenophora triphylla. The sequence continues at coordinate 104,191 of JAFEMH010004166.1, forward strand.
TTTTTTTTTATTTTCTTTTTATATTTTTTTTTATTTCTTAGACATAGTACCTTCGGAGCTTATCACCGTTGACTGGGTGGACAAAGGGATTGCCGTCCAGGTCTGCAAGTTTTATGGCTCCTCCCGATAGTATCTTCTGCACCACATACGGGCCGATCCAAACGAGTTTCCATTTTCCCAAGGGGTTGTCTCTGGTAGGGGGCTTCACTTTCAACACTAAGTCACCCTCTTTGATGTCCCTGGCCTTGACCTTTTTGTCAAATGCTCTGGCCATTCGCCTCTGGTAGGCTCGGGTGTGCTCCATGGATTTTAGCCTTCTTTCATCGAGCAGGGCCAACTCATCATGCCGGCTACGTAGCCATTCTACTTCGTTGACACTGTTTTCCAGGAGGACCCTTAATGATGGGATTTCCAACTCCACTGGTAACACCGCTTCCATCCCGTAGGTTAGGGCAAAAGTAGTTTCTCCTGTGGCTGTTCTGACAGACGTTCTGTAACCCCAGAGTGCCAGGTGCAGCTTTTCGGGCCAATCACAACCACGGGTGGACATTTTCCGGATGATCCGTTCGAGCGTCTTGTTAGCAGCTTCCACAGCTCCGCTAGTCTGAGGTCTGTATGGGGATGACTTGTGGCGAGTGATTCTGAATTCTCGACAAGAACCTATCGCAGCCTTCCTTCAAAGTGCGACCCATTATCGAAATGATCTCATTGGGCACCCCATATCTACACATTATGTTTTCCTTGATAAACTGGGCCACCTTCTTGGAAGTGAGGACCTTGTAGGACTTGGCCTCTACCCACTTGGTGAAGTAGTCGACGGCTACTAACACAAATTCATGCCCATTGCTTCCTGTCGGGGCTATCTTCCCTATCACGTCAATACCCCAAGCTGCAAACGGCCAAGGAGTCGTCATGCGATGTGTCATGAGGCAGGAGATGGTTAAGGGTGGCAAGCCGTTGGCATTTGTCACACGCTGACATGCTGAACACGGTCTGCCTCCATGGAAATCTAGTAGTAACCCATTCCGAGGATCACTTGCATCGGGGCTCTAACATTCATATGAGGACCGCAGGGACCATTGTGGACTTCCGTCATCAAATCTCGGCCCTTTCTTGAGTGACGCACAAGAGGAGTGGTCCTTGGTACCGCTTCTTGTACGTGCCGCTCCTAAAATGACATAATGGGAAGCCAACCTTTTCGTGGCTTGCAAGCTCTTGGCTTTGACACCTTCTTTTGGTCTACCTTCTTCGTCTCTCGAAAGCCGACTCTCCGTCTTTGAGGAACCGGTAAATTTGATTGTACCAGGTTCCTTGATAGGCTCAGTCCCAAGTCTACTTCACAAATGTAAGGCCGGGGCTTCTCTTCTACCCACTCAAGGGTTTTATGGCTTTTCCCTTCGGGATCTCTACCGGTGAGGCTAGAGTAGCTAGGGCATCTGCGAATCTGTTCTTTTCCCTTGGCAAGTAGTGGAAAGTCACTTCTCCGAACCGTCGATCAACTCCTCCATATGGGCATGATACCGCTGAAGATTAGGGTCCACAAGCCTTCCATTTGTTGGAGACACGGTTGATGATCGTGGCCGAGTCTCCATAAACTTCGAGCTCCTTGACATTCCTTTCTAAGGCAGCTTCTAAACCAGCAATGCAGCCTCGTACTCGGCAACATTGTTCGTGGCGGGAAGTTCAACTTAAAGGCTACGGGCGTGTGCTCATCTTTCGGGTCAACCAAGAGCATCCACTAAGCCATTTCCTCTTTTGTTAGCGGCTCCATCAAAGAAAAGCCGCCTTCGGTTCTCGTGCTCGACTACAAAGATCCCTTCATCTCGGGAATTGGGGTTCAGCCCACGGTCCTCATTACTAGGAAAATTTGCCGTATGGTCCGACAATGCTTGACCCTTGATGGCCTTTCTCGGTCACGTAGGCGATGTCGTATTCAGCCAAGAAGAAGGACCATTTTGCTAGGCGCATCGAGAGGGAAGGCTTATCAAAGATGTACTTGATGGGGTCCATTTTCGAGACCAAGTTCACAGGTGGGCTTGCATATAATGCTTCAGCCTTACCGACTACCTGCACTCGATCCCGCACAAGTCTTTTCACATGCCGAGTAATTGAGCTCACTTCCCGCAGCCTTCCGACCGACAAAGTAAATGGCATTTTCTACCCGAGAGTCTTTCTTCTCCCGAGCAAGCATAGCCCCAATGTACTATCGGTGGCCGACAAAGATGAGATAGAGCGTAAGAGGTTTCTGTCTATGTGGGGGCATAGCACCGGAGGATGTACTAAGTATGCCTTGATCCGGTCAAAGGCATCCCGGCATTCTTAGGTCCATTACGTGTTTACATTCTTCTTCATGAGCTTGAAAATGGGCTCGCACATAGTGGTCAACTCGGTTGACGAAACGGCCGATGTACCGCGGTTTACCCATAAAGCTTTTGACTTCTCGTCCGGGTTTGAGGTGGCCTCATGTCCATAATGGCTTTGATCTTTCGGGGTCAACTTCGATACCTCACTCCGTGACCATATACCCAAGCACTTTTCCCCTTGTCACTCCGAAGGTGCATTTAGCGGGGTTTAGTCTCATGGAATGTTGTCTCGGCCTCTCGAAGAACTTTCGCAGTCAACAAAGTGCCGCCCATCCTCGCCTTTGGAGTGAATTATCATGTCGTCGACGTAGACCTCAATCTCCTTGTGGATCATGTCATGAAAAGCGTGGTCGCCGCCCTTCGATAAGTAGCCCCGGCGTTCTTAAGCCCAAATGGCATTACCGTATAGCGCAAGTTCCCACGGTGTGGTGAAGGCCGTCTTTTCTTGGTCTTCTTCGGCCATCTTGATCGGGTTATAGCCTCGCAGCCGTCAACGAAGGATTTGACTTCGTAGTTGGCGTGGAGTCCACCAGGATGTCTATGTTTGGCAAGCGGGTAATCGTCTTTGGGCCGGCCTTGTTCGGATCCCGGAAATCTACACAGCAGCGCACCTTCCCATTGGCCTTGGTTACGGTCACAATATTGGACAACCATGTCGGATATTTGATGACACTGATGAATCCTACCTGCAGTAGCTTCTCAATTTCTTCTTTGACCTGCAGAGACCACTCTGGCTTGATTTTCCTCAGTTTCTGCTTCACTGGCTTAGCATCTGGTGCTAGAGGAATTCTGTGCTCTACTATTGAACTGTCTAGCCCCGACATATCCATGTACGACCATGCAAAGACGTCCATGTATTCTCTGAGCAGATTAACCAGTCTGTCCCTTTCAACCCCCTGGAAGAAGCTTCCAATTTGTGTCTCTTTAGGTTCCTCGACAGTACCCAAGTTAACACTCATCAAAACCTCCTCGGCAGCTTGGGCCCGGTTTTCCTCTTTTTTTTGTAACCTGCTTAAAGATTTCTTTAATGTATTGTTTGTTTAGTGTGTTTGCATCTTGTTCAAATGATTCATTATTAACTGTTGTTAAGTTTTGAGTTAATTTATCATTTGTTAAGTTGGCAATAAGAGGATACTCAGAAAGATCTGTCATTTCATTCAAAGCAAAGGGAAAGATGACATTGATTACATGCTCATAATCCTGTGAATACCCCGTCCCGATGCAACGCGCATTCGGAAGTTTCAAATAATTAATTATAAAAATGTCGGACCGAAATGGGATATTCATCTAGTGACACTCGCTTTAAACCATATTAAAATATTAGTTTAAATTTTGAGAGTCGCCACGCCACTTTGATATAGCCCAAAGCTTTGAAAAAAGGCTAAACAGTTAATTGGGTTCGGGGGTCAAGTTACAACAGAAGAAGAAACGCTATCACTCCTATTGCCCGACGGATCGGTCTTTCTAGCATGTGGGGTGTGGGTTGTGTGCGGGGTTTACAGGAATAGATAGAAGAAACGGGATCATGCATAAGGAGGAGGGGAGAGAAAGAATTAATTAATGATCACACCCTAGAACCTTTGAGTTAGGCCCTCGGAAGGTGCACTAATCAATGTTCATCCTTGGGGAATTGTTGATCATGGGACAATTATAACTAAGGTGGAAGGAAAGCAATAATTCCTAGATCCATTGGGTTTCTTAGGGCGAAACCTTAGATCATCCTCGGCTATAGCATAATTAAAACAACCCTAAATCTAGCATATATGGCATAAGCAAGAAATAAAGCAATTAAAATATACTAAGCATGCAAACAATAATAATAAAGACAATAATAAAGAACAAGAATATTAAAAAGAGAGTCTTACCAATTGTAGCAAGACTTGGGGGTCGAATCTTGGCGATTCGAGAGGAAAAAGAAGAACTGAGGGTTAAAGCAAGTATGGTCTCGCTTCTCCGGGAGAAAATTGTGTGTTGAGAATGGGAGCCAGGGCACCCTATTTATAGTGTTCGGTAACTGGGTTTGGGCCTCTAAAGGGTCGATCGGCTCTAGGATAGAAGGGTCGATCGGCTCTAAATAAAAGGGTCGATCGGCCAATGCACGGGCAAAGGGCCGATCGGCTCTTCCAACCAGCGTCCTTTCCAAGGCGACGGCGACGCGCGCGAGGTTTTGACCTAATAATGAGATTCCTTCTTTAGGGTTTCGTTTAACCGGGGCCGGACACTTGGATCTTTGGGGTTTTAATTAATTAAACCGGGCCCAGTATTTAGAATACCTTTTTCGGACCGGGTACTAACGGTAGTCCCTCGGCGACGCTTCTTGTAAGACAAGTGGGGTCGACGATAAAAGAAAGGATCCGTCTGAAAAAAGGGATTTCGGGGAGGTAAGGAAAGTGATTTTGCGAATGTGAGGTTGGGACTCGATGCGAGTCGCAAAAAGATGACCGTGTAGGTCAAGCGAGTTTGGACCCACGTCGGGCTACCTACGTATCCCTAAAAAGGAATCAAGCCAAGTCGTAGTTCGAAAAGGAGAGTCAAGTATAGTCTTGCCTTCTCCGTGAGAAAATATGTGGAAAGGAAATTCAAGAAGTGTAGTCTTGATTTTTCCGTGTGAGAATATGTGGAAAGGAAATTCAAGAAGTGTAGTCTTGATTTTTCCTTTGAAAATATGTGGAAAGGAAATTCAAGAAGTGTAGTCTTGATTTTTCCTTTGAAAATATGTGGAAAGGAAATTCAAGAAGTGTAGTCTTGATTTTTCCTTTGAAAATATGTGGAAAGGAAATTCAAGAAGTGTAGTCTTGATTTTTCCTTTGAAAATATGTGGAAAGGAAATTCAAGAAGTGTAGTCTTGACTCTTCCTTTGAAAATTGTATGTGATGGAACGAATCAAGTGTAGTCTTGACTCGTGTCTCAAGAGAAAGTATATGGGGCAATGTGGAAAAAACTGTGTGGGAATCAAAAACTAAGCATTTGACTTTTTGCGGGAGTCACCCCGAAAAAATATTAAAAAAAAAGTTTGGAATTTATGAAATAAATAAAAAAAGAGGAATTATTAAAAAAAAAAAAAAAGGTTTTTGAAAACGGTTATGTTTTGAAAATGGGGGAATTTTTTGGGAAAGGGGGATTATTTATTTTGAAAAGGAGGAGTTCCTCGGGAAGGGGGAGTAATAATTCAACCGGTCAACTCACTCTGACCGAGGAGGACACGCGTCAGGCCTAGAGACTGAAGGGCCGATCGGCCCTATGCTCTGATTGGCTGGGGCCATTTGACGAGGATCGGGGTCACCAGGGAGAGATCTTGGCCGTTCGATCAGGCGGAAGAAGCACAAAAATGGGAGGGCCGATCGGCCCTTGACTCCCATTGGCTTAAAATTCGGCCGATCGGCCTTAAGAGCACGCCATCTTCTTCTCCGACCCACACTCTTCTTCTTCCTCTGAAATTTTCTTCTCTGCCGAGTTCTTGAAGGTATCTTGCCGGAAAAATTCTTTGATTTGTGCCGAGATTTTTTGCTTTTGCCATGGATCCCGACGTCGCAGCTTTGGAGCGATTGCTCAATCAACCGGATTATTCACCGCTGGGCTCATACACCGGAGGTATAGGCAGTTTTCATGGTTATGGGGGAGAAGTTGGAGCTAGTGGTTATGGCGCCGGGGGTAGCCGCGGTTCTGACAGTTTTAGGGGCGGTTTTGGTGATATGGGTGGTGGTTTTGGAGGTGGTTATGGAGGTTATGGAGGTGGCAGCCATGGCGGCAGTGGTGGCGGTTATGGTGGTGCTGGTGGCGGCAGCCATGGTGGTGATGGCGGTGGGTATGGCGGCAACGGTGGTGGCCATGGCGGGAATGGTGGGAATGATGGTGGTGATGATGATGAAGAGGAGGTGGATGTTGATGCGGGAGAGTGGCCAGGAGTAGCGCTTGGCGGGAATGCGAGGCTAGGAGGCGGCGAGCCGCGTAACTATCGGCCTTCGAGGGCACATTCGTTACATTGCCTGTCACAATCGGGGCGGATTTTACGCGGGCTGAATTTTCATGGATCCACCGGTCTTCGATCCCGCGTCGGGATGAAGGTACAATTTATTTAACAATATAATAATTGATACATGTGCAAAGTATTTTTATTTAAAATGCGAGTAATGACACATACTGTCTTGTGTTTACTGCGAGATGAAGAAGATGAAGGGACGTAGTTCCCTTAAGGCGGTTGGTGGTTTGTGGGCACTTTGCCGGCCGGTGAGGGTGGTCCTCGCGAGATGGTGTGGAACTTGGGGTTGGGCCCCTTTTTTGATATGGTTGCACCGATGGGTCGGACCGGAAGTGTAATGCGGTGGTGAAGGTGTGTCGTGAGTTACGGTGGGACACGACACATACTTTCCATCGAGTTGGGGTGAGACTACGATCACACCTGCGGCTTTGCCGTCCTCACCGGGTTGAGGTTTACGGATGTAGTGTTGCCTTTTGACGAGACTTTACATTCGACAAGGCTCGTCGGGTCAGTGTTCGGCGCTAGCGTTGGCCGGCGAGGAATTTCGGTGTTGGCGGGGAAAGCCTGTACAAGCTTGTGGAAGCTGCTATCGATCGATACGAGTCGGTCGGTATGGGATGGACGCACTTGTCCAGGGGATTCCTGCAGTACGGCTTATCGGTGGCTCTCTTTCCCAATTCGGGCCCGGTGTGCCGGTTCTGCTTTATTGGGCGCCTTGTCGATTTAGACTTAGTGCGATACATTTCTTGGGGAGGGGCCGGCTTGGTGAGCCATGCCGGGCCCTTGACACCGTCTCGAGGTCCAACACCTCTTCTTTCGATGCTTTCCACTTTGTACTGGAGGTATGCTAGCTCTTGTCATTTTTATTACCTCTTACTCGTCACTTTCTTTTTTTCTGCCTTAAATATCTGCTTTTCTGTCTTTTGCAGGCTTGGGTTTATGAGATCTTCGGCGTTGCGCCGTTCACCTTACGGGACCAGACTCGGGATGTGCCCGTCTTGCGGTCTTGGAGGAAGGAGAAGCCGGGTTGAGGGATATCCGAAGACGGTTCGCGAATCGATTTGAGGCTGTGTTTGATGGTCCCAGTAGACACGAGCTTTTACTCTTCCCTTGGACCCCAGGAAGCACGAGGAAATTTGTTACCGTTAGGGATATTCTTGCTTCCCGCCATGCTGGTTGGATTGCTTGCCGACGAGATGTATGCGGGCGAGCGGGTATCGAGACACGACACCATGCGTGGGCTCCTCTTTATGCGCCACAAAGATCCTCCCAAGAATATGTGGTACCCGGACCAGGCTGCAGAGGAGGATGGAGTATCTATATGGGGTCCCAGCTCATCACTTTCGTCTTGACATGCCTTACGTAGATTTTGTGGCTCTTTATGCGAGATCACCACGGAGTGGTGCGGCGGGGCTGCTGCGGAGGCCAGTGCTTTGGTATGGGGAGCGGGATCCGGTTATTCTGAGCGAGATGGATGCTCCACCTCCCGAGATAGTAGATATGCCTCCCTTTCCTGATCACTTCTATGTGCACATGGCTGACGGGGAGGTGCGAGTAGACTTGACACCCGCGAGAGGGCGACGAGGTCGAGGGTGCTCATCTTCCTCCCCGTGACGGCGGGGTATGCCTTTTACCTTTCCTCTTTATATACTTGGTACTTATACTTTAGGCGTGATGTAACTCTCGCCCTTTGATTTTTCGAGTCACTCGGGAGTCTTATGTGCGGTCGATGAGGCACGGTAATGTGCGGCCGTCTGGCGAGGAGTCTTTGTGGCGGCGCTTTCTTGCCAATCCCGGAGATCGGTAGATGTGGATCCGGCACAGTGGAGACAGCGCTCCCAGGGTGAGGGTAGCTCGACGTCCGGATTTTCTCGCGGCCGTGCCTCGACTTCCCGTAGGGGTCATTAGGATTTTTTTTTTTTATGTAGTACCTGTAGGAAAAAATAGGAGCATGCAGACTCTAGATTTTATGCTGACTCACTGATGTATGCGATTGATTTATGTACTAGTTTATGGATTTAATATATAAAAGTTAGTCTTTTCCATTTATGTACATTTCTATTTTTGGATGTTATCTATTTTTGTACACTGCATTGGACAAAATGAGGACAAATCAAAATAAAATAAAATAAAGCAAAAATTGAAAATAGAAAATAATAATAATAAAGAATAAAGAATAAAGATAAAAAATAAAGTAAGAGAGCAAAAGGAGGGGCCTTGGAATCTGTAAAAGCTGCTGAAGTTGAGCCGTCTTCTGGAGAGACCAAAGGGTCGATCGGCCCAAATAAAAAGGTCCGATCGGCCCAAAATTATAGGTCCGATCGGCCTTATGCTGAAAAGGCGGCGGTTGGTCTTCTTGGAAGGGGCCGATCGGCCCTCCAATTCCTGCACGGATTCCCTTACTGTCCTTTTCCTGCACGGATTTTAACACCAAAACCTATATATTAATCCTTTGTCAGCCGACGGGTACCAATCATAATTTCTTTCCTCTCCTCTTCATACTGTTCTTTTTTCTGCCGTGGACAAGCACGATGAATTCTCATCCCTCTGTCTTGATGGAGAAGCAAAACAATTTTGAGAGTGATTTGGCCGTTTGGGTATCCAAAGTACCTCGTTCCGTTCGTCATGCCTTTGACAAACGCTTTGGGGTAAAGTGTGTTTGGTCCCTTTTACCCATGCATCCCAACTGGAATCTTTTACATGCCGCGCCGCTTTTGGGATGAATCCAATCACGTTTTCAACTTCTCTTACAACGAGATTACACCCACTTACGAGGATTTTCTTGCTCGTGTGGAGGGGATGATGTCGCTTGATAGCGGTTCCACAGATAGAGTTCCGTTGGTGACAAGGGTGGCCAAATTTCGCATCTCCCTACACTGTGGCTAGAGGTTTGGTTGAAGGTGTAGACATAGATATCTCGTGGATTTGCCGGGAAGATTTGCTCGTGGTGATGACTTCGACTCGATTTTGCTGGATTGCCTGGCCCTCTCGCTTATTTTCCAAGGTTCTCGTTTTCTCCTTATGTGGTGTAGCTACCAAGGATGCTTGGATATGGTTGATCGTGCTCGTTCGGGAGGAGCATCATTCCGGTTCTCTTGGGCGAGACACTTCATGGTATATCTCGAGATAGCTAGGGGTGCTCCGCTTATGACTAGGGCGGTGCCAAATTACCGACCACGTGGCTCGAGGATCGACTTTTTGTTCTAGAGATTCCCCTTCGAGTGTTAGGCCTTGGTTTCATAGGTTGTAGGAGGAAGATTGATCCGCTTCCAACTTGTCGAACGGGAGTGGAAGATGTATTTGGCGGAAGTGGATACCGATAGGATTCATTTGGCGAGTACAAAGATTGGGGCACTTTCCTTCATTCGGAGCCTTGACTTGGGCAATGCATGATTCGTGTACCAGCTTTCGAGACCACCACCTTTTACTATGCGGAAGCGGAGTACTTCGGCAATATGGCATGGAGCAGTCCGTCCTCCCACTTGGGGAACTTCGAGTTTGATGATTCTCGCCAAAGTTCTTCCAATGGACGTTGGTGTTTCGCTTTGATGGTAAGCTTATGGAGTTCTCATGGGATGCCACGAGCCTATCTTGCGCAATGGACCCTTAAGACTCATTTGTCGCATGCTTATTTGACATGGTATGAAGAAAACTTGGGACCGATGAGGGAGACTTTGTATGACTTGGAGACGGAGATTGGTTCCTAACATATCTTCGAGCCGTTTTCTCGTAGACAAGGAGGCTTTGGGGATTTCTCTAGACACGCTGAGGAGAATCCTCCCAAGAGGATGGAGCGGAAGTTGAAGGGTAAGGCGATCGAGGAGGTTCCCCATTGAAGAAGAAGTATTTGCCTTATTTTAAGAGAGAAGATAAGAAGAAACCGACTCGACGAGCCGCCAAGAAGAAGAAGGATCGGAGACGAGGGGCCTAGTGCCAAGGAGTAGACCTTATATGTCCGAGTATCCACCTTGACATATGCAGACACATTAGTTTTTTTATTTTGTCTTTTTAATTTTTTTTTTAGTTTCTTTGCAAGTTATTTAGTCATTAGTATAGTCGAGCTTAGACTCATCAAATAAGTGTAATCAAGCATTGATTGTGGGAATGAAAAAAAGTTTATTGCTTTAGTAAAAACAGATTGGATTTTTATTTATTTTTTAGACCGCGCCGATTAAGGCTGCCTACGTTCCCCTTTTACAATGAGAACCAAGGGGCTCAGGTCGTCGTAGTTCATTTTCATCAAGCTACTATTTTTAGAAAGGGAAGATAGAAGCGGGACAATTTTTATTTTATTTGCTCTAACTTTTGCCTAGACCGCCCTTTACGGGTTTTCAATCTAGCGAGCTTTTGAACGCACCCTTTCTTTTGTTGCTAGACCGCCCTTTGCGGGTTTTCAATCTAGCGGGCTTCTTTTTGCGTTTTTTTTTTTTTTTTTTTTTTTTTATATATATTTAGAGGGGGGGAAGAGCTCAATCATAGTAGCGCCTGAGCTTGCTGAGGTTGGTGGGCTCCTTGAATTCGTTGCCATCCAGATCTGCCATTTTAACTGCTCCACCCGAAAATATCTTCTTAATCACATACGGGCCGGTCCATGTAGGGGCCCACTTCCCAAGAGGATTGAATTTGTTGGGAAGTTGCTGTTTCAAAACCAAATCTCCTTCCTTAATGTCTAAGGGCTGCACCTTTTTGTTGAAAGCCCTTGCTGTCCGTCTTTGATAGGCTCGGATGTGTTCCATGGCTTTGAGTCTGCGCTCGTCAAGTGTGGCCAACTGATCATATCGGCTGCGGAGCCATTCAACTTCTGCTACTTGATTTTCTAATAAGATTCTCAAAGACGGGACTTCCAACTCAACCGGGAGTACTGCCTCCATCCCATACGTCAGAGCAAAAGGAGTTTCGCCTGTAGCTGTACGAACGGAAGTTCTATATCCCCAAAGTGCCAATGGTAGTTTCTCGGGCGGTCCCTACCTCGAATCGTCGTTTTTCGATTATCCGCTCAATCGTTTTATTAGCTGCCTCGACGGCTCCGTTGGTCTGAGGCCTATAAGGGGAAGACTTGTGCCGGTGATCTTGAACTCGCGCAATCTGTCACAATCTCCGCCGAAGTGGGACCCGTTGTCCGAGATAATCTCATTTGGTACTCCATATCTGCACATGATGTCCTCCTTAATGAACTGTGCCACCTTTTTGGAAGTCAACACTTTGTAAGACTTTGCCTCGATCCACTTGGTGAAGTAATCCACAGCTACTAATACAAAACAGTGCCCATTGCTTCCCGGCGGTGTAATCTTGCCAATCACATCAATCCCCCATGTCGCAAATGGCCAAGGGGTTACCATGCTATACAACTCGTGAGGGGGCACATGGTTCAAATTGGAACACATTTGGCATTTGGGACATTTCCGCACAAACTGGATGCAGTCGGCTTCTATAGTGACCCAATAATAACCCAACCGTGTGATTTTCTGTCTCAACATTCTAGCATTCATGTGTGGACCGCATAAGCCATCGTGTACTTCTTCCATGATCGTTTCTGCTCGTTTTGCGTCTACACAGAGTAACAGGAGACCATCGTAGTGTCTTTTGTACAACATATCATCCAGTAGAACAAACTGTCCGGCCAATCGCTTCAATGCCTGCAAACTTTTGGCTTTCACGTCACCTAGAAAAGACACATCACCTTTCTTGAGATACTCATAGATTTGTGCGTACCACGGATCCTTGTTCTCCTCGATGTCGCCTTGAATCTCGGCAGCGGAGGCTTCGTAGCGCAAGCGGGGTTCTCTCTTCGGCCAACTCGAACGGTTTTACTGTACATTCCATGAGGGATCTCGACCAAAGAAGCCGGTGTAGCTAAAGCGTCGGCAAATCTATTTCTGTCTCTCGGGTAGATAATGGAATGTCACTTCCTTGAATTGCTTGACAAGCTCTTCCATATGAGTCCGATATCATTGCAAGTAGGGGTCAACAGTCTTCCACTTCTTAGATGTCTGATTGATAATTAAAGCTGAATCTCCGTATACTTCCAATTCTTTCACATTACGCTCCAAGGCTGCTTCTAAACCGGCTATGCATGCCTCGTATTCAGCCGCGTTATTGGTGGTTGTAAAATTCCAAATTTGATGGCGATGGGGGTGTGCTCATCTTTGGGATCAACCAGAAGGATTCCCACTCCGTTGCCTCTCTTGTTTGCGGCTCCATCAAAGAATAGTTGCCATCTCTCTTCCGTATCAATGCTAAAAATCCCCTCGTCTGGAAATTCCGGTTCAAGCCCCTGTTCTTCTGTACTTGGAAACTCTGCTAAATGATCCGCCATGGCTCTCCCTTTAACTGCTTTTCTCGGCACATAGGTGATATCGAATTCCCCCAGAAATACCGACCATTTGGCTAATCTCATGGACAGAGAAGGTTTGTCAAACAAATACTTAATTGGATCCATCTTCGACACTAGCAGAATCGGATGTGCTGACAAGTAATGCTTGAGCTTATTAACCACCCAAACTAGCCCGGTACAGGTCTTTTCCAATGCTGAGTAGTTTAGCTCACTCCCTTGCAACTTTCGACTAACAAAATAAACGGCGTTCTCCACCCGAGAGTCCTTGGCTTCTTGTGCCAGCATAGCCCCAACGGCTGTATCAGTTACTGTTAGGTACAATAGCAACGGTTTCTCCGAATGTGGGGGGCGAAGGATAGGGGGATTGACCAAGTATCTCTTGATTTCCTCAAAGGCTTCTTGACACTTCCAGTCCCAATCTATACTTGCGGTCTTCTTCATCAATCTAAAAATCGGCTCACACATGGTAGTTAATTGATTAATGAAGCGGCTGATGTACTGTAACCGTCCCATGAATCCCTTGACTTCCTTTTCTGTGCGTGGTGGCTTCATCTCCATGATGGCTTGAATTTTCCTTGGATCTGCCTCAATCCCTCGTTCGGTGACCATGTAGCCCAGGACCTTTCCTCGAATAACCCCAAATGTACACTTGGCAGGATTCAAACGCATTGCGTGCTCTCTCAGTCTGTCGAAGAACTTCCTTAAATCAATGAAATGCTGACCGTCTGACCCCTTGGAATGAATGATCATATCGTCGACATACACCTCAATCTCCTTATGGATCATGTCATGGAATAATGCTGTGACCGCTCTCTGGTATGTAGCCCCTGCATTTTTCAATCCGAATGGCATTACAGTGTAACAGTACGTTCCCCATGGTGTAGTGAAAGCTGTCTTCTCCTGGTCTGCCTCCGCCATCTTGATCTGATTATATCCTGCAAAACCATCTACAAAAGACTTGACCTCGTAGTTAGCAGGGGCATCTACTAGCATGTCGATGTTGGGCAATGGGAAGTCGTCCTTCGGGCTAGCCTTGTTGAGATCTCGGAAGTCAACACAACCTCTAACCTTGACATTCGATTTACTGACCGTCACAATATTAGATAACCACGTCTGATACTCAATAACTCGATAAAACCCACTCGAGGAGCTTCTCTATCTCTTCTTTAACTTGCAGAGACCATTCTCGCTTAATGCGACGCAATTTCTCGCTTGACAGGCTTGGCGTCTCGGTGTCGCGGTATTCGTGCTCCACTTTGCTCGAGTTATCCAGCCCCGGCATATCCTTGTATGACCATGCGAACACATCTGAATACTCCTTAAGCAGCTCAATCAATGCTTCCCTTTCAGTCCCTTCGAAGAAGCTTCCAATCTGTGTCTCTCTCGGCTCTTCTTCCGTTCCCAAATTAATACATGATAACACCTCATCGGCAGCTTGGGCCCGACATTCCTTTTGATTGATAACTTGCTTAGAAACTTCTTTTATGTATTCATTGTTTAGTGTGTCCACTTCTTCTAATGAGTCATTATTAACTAAGTTAATTTGATTAAGTTGAGCATTATTTTTAGTTAATTTATCATTAAGAAGATTGGCTATGAGGGGATACTCAGAAAGATCTAGTTTTTCATTCATAGCGAAAGGGAAAACAACATTTGCAACTAACTCATAGTCTTCTGACGTGAGGTCATCAGACTTGGAAGACGACTCAAACTCAAAAGAAAACACATCAGACTCAAACAAAACAGATGACTCTGAAGAAACAGAGGACTTGGGGGAATCAGGGGGAGACTCGACGGGAGGAGGCATCAGCCCCAGCTCTTCAACCATGTATTCCTTCGTGGCTACGGGTCCGCCAAATACGCACCAATTCTTCAGCTTTCCAACCATGGGCGTCACCAACGTCCTTGGATCCGTATCGTCTGCCATCTCTGCCCCAATGACTGCAACCATATCGTCTTCTATATTCAGATTCCCCAAATGCTGCAACAGGTTCTGACCATCCCATTCTTCTGCATCCTCTGAAACTGCAATGTTCTCAACCAACGGCTCCTCCAAAGATACCTGCCCTAGCTGATCGGCCAACCCATCTTCAGTCTTGATGACGTACCGGCTCTGGACTGTGACAACCTTGCCTCTCTTCTGGCGTGGATCCATGAGAACCGTCTTCAGCTTCGACCTATCAACTTCTGTATCCCTGAAAATTTCGAAACCCTTCTGCAGCCTGCCTGTATGATCAAACCATGGCTCACTAAACTCCATGCAAGAGAATTCCTCGCCCTCCTTAACAAAGTAACTATTGAGGGAAAGGCGGTATGGCCTCATCTCTCGCTGTTGGTAGGGCAGCTTCACTCTTTTGATGTATTCAATTCTTTCCATTTCGGCTTTATCTTCGGGAGTAAGGACGTAGCCCAGACCTTGGTGGCTGCGATGATCAATAGCCTCCACTATTTTCGTGGGTCCTTGGAGATGCCTGCCAAGACCCAGTCCTGGTACAAATCCCATGTTTCTCATCATTCTTATAGCTGGCCGTACTCTGTCCGATGTTTTAGTGAGGTCCACCGCGCAAACTTGTGCTTGTGCTATTAGCTGAAAACCGCTGAACATTGAACTACCCTCTTCGTGTTGAATCTGTAGGACCGGCTTTCCCCCAGTGCTTGTTCCTTGAGATGTTACCAGATCGCTGTAAATAACTGTCACTTGATCGCCCGACTGGAATTTCACACATTGATGCAATGAGGAGGGGACTCCATTCATCTGATGCAACCATGGCCTACCCAGCAGCATGGTGAAGGTGGAAGGTATGTCTATGACTTGAAACTCAGCAATCATAGTAGTGGTCCCGCAAGTAAGGGGCAAACTGATTATTCCCAACACTGACCGGCTAGTGGAATCGTACCCTCGCACGGAATGAACTGAAGGTCTCAAATCTGTGGGACTTAGATCAAGGACGTCCATCATCCTGGAAGGCAGTATGTTCACCGCAGAACCGTTATCTATGAAAATACGTGGCAACCTTTTTCCGTTGACTTCAATAGTAATGTGCAGTGGTTCATTATGATCCGATCCAAACTCCGGCATGTCCAACTCTGAAAATGTAATGATATTCCCAAAGTGTATGTTGCCGATCATCTCGTTACATCTTCCGGCTTTGTATCGTACGGCACCAAAGTCGCAAAGAAGATTCTGTTCCAACATCATCCTATGGGCATACGAGGACGTTAGCAAGGACCATAAGGATATATTGGCTTGAGTTAGCTTCAGCTGCGTGAGAATAGGGTCTTCTTTATCGTGGTTCACTACTTCGCTTTTCGGACCAAACACTTTCTTCGCCCTTTATCTTCTCGGTTGATACACCTTTCCGGACCTCGTGAGTAGACTAACCCCATTCTTCTCCATATCGATACTTCGCGTGAATTTCAGCCAACGAGAGAGGTTTAGGACTCTCTTCCACATAATCACCATTTAACGAGGCAACTTCTCTAGACAGCTCCTCAAAAGACAAAGATATAACAAGAAAATTCTTTATAAATTGAACTCAAATTACAGACTGACACAACTGCCTCACTGTCCGTCACAACAGACTCGACTGGATCGGAGGTCTTTCTCTACCATAGCAATATCACTACCAACTATCTTACTAGGATTTTCTACCTTCCCTTCAATGATGAGCTTCTGCACAGCCCTTTTCAAAGCAAAACCAGCATACTCGGAGAGTTTCGGCACGAACAATCCTTTTCTGACAACAGCTGAGAATACATCTTCTGTCGACAGCCCCAGTTTCTCAAAAGCATCTTCCATCTCTACCAAGCTGATAAAATTACCTTCCACCATGTGGATCTTGTTGTTAGGGAGAGGATTCCCCACAACGTTTGGAGACTTCGGGTTCTCCACCTTACCTTGCCGAATCAAGTCTTGTACCAAACGCTTGAACCGAAGGCAATAATCGGCAGTGTGACCCTTGTACTTGTGGTAGTGGCAATACTTAGAAGCATCCAAGCCTTCCTTCGGGTTTAACGGTTCATAATTCTCAAGCGGCTTGACCAAGCCCTTCTTCACTAGCACTTCGAAAACCTTGCCCATTGGCATTCCAAAATCATCAAATACATCCCTCTCGCGGTGAATACTGTTATTTCCCCTCATTACGGCTTGAACATCCAAAGCAGCTTCCCCTTGCACATAATTTACTTGCCCCACGGGCTCTTTCTTTGCTGCGGTATTTGCGGGAGCTCTATAGCGGAATGAATTACTAGCAGCCCCAGTGTCCTTTGGTGGAGCGATTCCGGTGATGCCACTCTCATAACGTACGCCCGAATCCACCATTTCCCTAAGATTGGGAAAGTAACCATTACCAACTGCCAACTTATGTCCGGGCAACAAGCACTTGTAAAAAATCTGTTTCTGTTCATTCTCCTTGGGCGGATACTGAATTTCGCTCAACTTATCATTCCAACGTTTGTAGAAGTCATAAATCGATTCTCCATTCTTTTGAAGCGTGTGCTCCAAATCAGCTCTATTCACTTGCCAATCCATGTTTGCTTGATACTTTTCAGAGAACACCCTACTAACTTTGTCCCATGTGTCCCTTTCCTCCTCGTTCAACTTCAGAAACCAACGGAGAGCAGCCCCTTCCAATGTGCTATGGAACATTCTCGCCATCTGCTCGGGTGTACAGTCTTTGGCCCTCATCGCCAACGTATAGCTGTCTAAATGCGTCTTCGGGCAAGTAACTCCTCCAAACATAGCCATCTTGGGCATCTTGAAATCTTGAGGTAGGGGTGCAACTTTGCTCGGATTAAGCATCTTGATGGGGGACACTCCTTGCTTTCCCATTTGCTCGGTTAATGCCTTCACTTGTTCAATCAACGCTAACACAGTCGGGTCCGTAGCAATGTTGGAGTTCTGCATGGCTGGGGGTTGAGTGATGGTAGGGGAGGTGGAGTAAGTAGGGATGTGATGGCCGGAATAATTGAAGGGTAAAGTGGGAGGGTCGATTAGCAAAGTGGTCCTTGGGTATGTTGGCAGGAGGTTGATAGGGTCTTTTGGACTTGCTTGAGCTCCCATACATAACAGGTGGTGGAACGTTATTGTAGCTGTTTGGAACATAGTTGGGTAGAGGGAAGGTAGGTGCATTGGGATTGGCGGGATTAGGAGCATTGACAGTTTCATCTTCAACATCGACCACTTCATTCCCCATCAAGATAACCTTATGTCCCCTTTTACTGAGTTCCTCAACAAAATGATCCTTCAGCTCTTGATTGTGGTTCTTCAAAGTGCGATTCTGCTCTTCAAGTTTCTCAACCCTCATGGTTAAACCGGCAAAGTAGGCATGCAGAGCAGGCGGAATGTCATTGAAGTCGGGGTTGGCAAGACCTTCCATTGAAGTGACTGGTGTAGAACTGGTTGCAGAGGCAGCAGGTGTGCTTGGAGTAGTTGATGGAGGCAAGGTTGTCATTGTTGAATGAAGAACGCGGCCCGACCTTAGCTCTGCGGAAGTATCAGAAAAGACTCGGTCTTAGGAGAGGGGTTGACTCAATGCAGTGTACTAGCTTAAAAAATTTTTTATTTACAAAAGCTTGGTACATTTTAGTCCTACAAAGGTTGGAAGGGATACCCCTTTTTCGCAACTAACTAAATATCCTAAAGTGGTGAATCCTAACGACTAACCTTCTCGTATAGACAGTCAATGTGATTTTTATGAAAAGTACCGCAAAACCAATGATAGGCCAAGATCCTTTAACAATATATAACTCGTCCTCACATAGCACGTCCTTTAAAAGGAAATCAATTTTTTAGTGCTCTTAATCTCTCGATAGATCTTGACTTATCATTGGTTCGTGGTGACTTAACGTAAAGACCCCATTAATTGTCTATACAAAAAAGCTAGTCAAACCAACCGGTCATGTGGAGTGTATCCCTAGAAAAGTGGGTGACGCAAGGGTTAGGTTTTAGGCTCCCACCGTGCAGCCGAAGCGCACTGATGAGTGGATGGCCAAGTGAGACTCGGAAGGGAGGAGACATGATCACCACACTTCCCGCACTTTGGCTTCTCCGAAGGGTAAAAGGGTGTCTGTGCAGTGTGACACGGACTCTAGTGGTAGTGTGAGGTAAAAGTATCTAATTCTTTTTAAAGAAAAAAGAGAAAGATTTTTTATTTACATGAAATGCATGCATGCAATGCAACAGTTAAGAGTAAAGAAAATAAAAAGAAAGCAAAATACAACACCACAAAGGAAAACGAAAGTCTGACCCACTTAGTTTGAAAAGATTTCAAAACAGTCCCCAGCGGAGTCGCCACTGTGAATACCCCGTCCCGATGCAACGCGCATTCGGAAGTTTCAAATAATTAATTATAAAAATGTCGGACCGAAATGGGATATTCATCTAGTGACACTCGCTTTAAACCATATTAAAATATTAGTTTAAATTTTGAGAGTCGCCACGCCACTTTGATATAGCCCAAAGCTTTGAAAAAAGGCTAAACAGTTAATCGGGTTCGGGGTCAAGTTACAACAGAAGAAGAAACGCTATCACTCCTATTGCCCGACGGATCGGTCTTTCTAGCATGTGGGGTGTTGGTTGTGTGCGGTGTTTACAGGAATAGATAGAAGAAACGGGATCATGCATAAGGAGGAGGGGAGAGAAAGAATTAATTAATGATCACACCCTAGAACCTTTGAGTTAGGCCCTCGGAAGGTGCACTAATCAATGTTCATCCTTGGGGAATTGTTGATCATGGGACAATTATAACTAAGGTGGAAGGAAAGCAATAATTCCTAGATCCATTGGGTTTCTTAGGGCGAAACCTTAGATCATCCTCGGCTATAGCATAATTAAAACAACCCTAAATCTAGCATATATGGCATAAGCAAGAAATAAAGCAATTAAAATATACTAAGCATGCAAACAATAATAATAAAGACAATAATAAAGAACAAGAATATTAAAAAGAGAGTCTTACCAATTGTAGCAAGACTTGGGGGTCGAATCTTGGCGATTCGAGAGGAAAAAGAAGAACTGAGGGTTAAAGCAAGTATGGTCTCGCTTCTCCCGGAGAAAATTGTGTGTTGAGAATGGGAGCCGGGCACCCCTATTTATAGTGTTCGGTAACTGGGCTGGGCCTCTAAAGGGTCGATCGGCTCTAGGATAGAAGGGTCGATCGGCTCTAAATAAAAGGGTCGATCGGCCAATGCACGGGCAAAGGGCCGATCGGCTCTTCCAACTGGCGTCCTTTCCAAGCTGACAGCGACGGCGCAGGTTTTGACCTAATAATGAGATTCCTTCTTTAGGGTTTCTGTTTAACCGGGGCCGGACACTTGGATCTTTGGGGTTTTAATTAATTAAACCGGGCCCAAGTATTTAGAATACCTTTTTTCGGACCGGGTACTAACAAATCCTCAGGCGTGAGGCCTTCGGATGACTCAGAGGACTGGAATTCAAAGATTCCTGACTCAACTGACTCTTGACCCTACTGACTCTGGACCCTACACTACTTATTGACTCGAAGTGGTTTGACGCGGGTTGGACTGGGGTTTACTCTTTCCTGCTGTTGCTGTTGGGTTTTACGGATCCATGCGCAGCGGAATTAAGCATTAAAAACATAAAACCCAAGAAGCCCTAGGATCCGTTCTATACAATTAATTTAAATTCCTATGATATAGAATTATACCAACCTTGAACGCTTTCCGTTCTTGAGCTATCGAACGATTTGATTATGTGATATCGAATCACAAACTTCGTTCTTCAACTTGCTTGAACTCTAGGTCTTGATCGATGAACGAGCGAAGACCCTCTTTCGGTATCCACACCTTTGAATGAATTCAAGAACGATTTCTTGATGATTGCTAGATCTAAACCTTGAAGAATATTGAGAGTATTTTGTTGTGAATTTTGCTTGAAAATTTCGGCTAGACCATTAGGGTTGACAGGCCTCTCATATTTATACTACGTTGGCATAAATACGTCTCCTAATCGTATTAGGAGAACAGGCTGTCAAAAACGCGTCAGAGGCTTAATATGTCGCGCAGTATACTAAGCCCATGGCTAAGTATGTCGCGTGACATATGTAGCCAGATGCAGAAACTCTCAATCATTCTTCCTCTGGTTTAACCAATTCATTCTAGTTGTGTGTGACCCAATAGGATTACATTATGTTGGCAATGAGTTCGATCATATCGAACCTCATAAGACATAAGCGGACTCTAGCAAGCCATTATGTCTACCCAAATAATATAACGTAAGAGTTCACGTTTCCAATGGTGTACTTCCATTTCTCCCTTTGTCTCACGATGTTATATTGAACACAAGTCATGGTCCTTGTCAACTTGTCTTTGTTCAATGCTTTCTCGATTCTTTGAGTATAATGACAATTCCAATCATATTGGGGTACGGCCATACACTTTCATCATTATCACTCATCGAGGGGCCCAAGCAAAACATCTCTCTTCCGAGGGACAAATTCCATCTTGACTTATCATCCTTCCCATCATGAATCCAATCATGCCAAAGATAGCCTTTATAGATATCGTGTTAAGATATCGTTTGACTAAAATCAAACATGACTTTCATCATATGTAAGGTCACGATAATCTCAGGTCTAGGGACTAAATGAAGTAACCTTATGAGATTTACTTATGACACTTGACCATGTCATAAATCTCATGCGGGTCATGTCCAGTCACTTGTTCTCTAACAAGTACTCATAATTTCAATGTGCATCTCTATGCATATAATCATCACATGATTATCCATTGACAATTATACTAATTATTCTCTTAATAATTAGGGATGGAGATTATTATAAACAAATATACAAAACATATAATAATCAAATGATAAACATCTCATATAATAATAAATAATGTCAACACATAAGTCTATCAATCATAGGCCTAGGGCATAACACCAACAGTCTCCCACTTGCACTAGGCCCAATCTACCATGTATCGAATACCCATGGACCTAACATAACCATCATGCTTAGCTTGCGGGAGAGCCTTAGTTAATGGGTCCGCCACGTTGTCATCAGTGTCTACTCTGCATATCTTAACGTCTTCCCTTTCACATATCTCACGGATAATGTGGAAACGTCGAAGTATGTGTTTGGATCTCTGGTGTGATCTTGGTTCCTTTGCTTGTGCAATGGCACCATTGTTATCACAGTAAAGTTCAATAGGATCTCTGATGCTTGGAACGACTTCCAAATCACTAATGAACTTTTTGATCCAAACTGCTTCCTTAGCTGCATCGGATGCCGCTATGT
Source organism: Adenophora triphylla var. japonica (assembly GCA_022495995.1). Taxonomy (NCBI): domain Eukaryota; kingdom Viridiplantae; phylum Streptophyta; class Magnoliopsida; order Asterales; family Campanulaceae; genus Adenophora; species Adenophora triphylla. The sequence continues at coordinate 126,127 of JAFEMH010004166.1, forward strand.
ACTCAGCTTCGGTTGTAGAATCAGCGACGGTACTTTGCTTGGAACTTTTCCAACTCACGGTGCCTCCATTAAGCGTAAACAAAAATCCAGATCGCGATTCGAAATCATCTTTGTCGGTTTGGAAGCTAGCATCTGTGTAGCCTTTGACTACAAGATCTTCTTCCATTCCTCCAAAGACCAAGAATACATCCTTAATTCTTCGTAAGTACTTAAGGATATTCTTGACTGCTATCCAATGTGGTTTGCCGGGATCCGATTGGTACCTACTCGTCATGCTTAGAGCACACGAGACATCGGGTCTAGTACATAACATAACATACATGATAGACCCAATTGCCGAAGCATATGGAATACCATTCATTCTCTTTCGCTCATCATTAGTCTTAGGACTTTGATTCTTGCTAAGAGATATACCATGCAACATTGGCAAGTTTCCTCTTTTAGAATTTTCCATTTGGAATCTTCTAAGGACTTTGTCAATGTAAGTACTTTGACTTAAACCAATCATCCTCTTGGATCTATCTCTATAGATCTTGATACCAAGGATATATGCGGCTTCGCCCATATCTTTCATTGAAAAACACTTTCCTAACCAAGACTTAACAACAGAGTGCGAAACGTCATTTCCAATGAGTAAGATATCGTCGATATACAACACTAAAAATAGTGCTACGTCCCACTAATTTTCTTGTATACACAAGGTTCATCTTTGTTTTTGATAAAGCCAAACTCCTTGATTGCTTCATCAAAACGTAGATTCCAACTCCTAGAAGCTTGCTTCAATCCATAAATGGATTTCTGCAACTTACACACCTTGTTAGAATTTTCTGGACTGACAAAACCTTCAGGTTGTATCATGTATACATCCTCAAGTAACTTCCCATTAAGGAAAGCTGTTTTGACATCCATTTGCCATATCTCATAGTCATAATATGCGGCTATGGCAATTAAAATTCTAATAGACTTAAGCATGGCTACAGGCGAAAAGGTTTCATCATAGTCGGTGCCATGAATCTGCCTATATCCCTTAGCTACAAGCCTAGCCTTATAGGTGTGCACCTTCCCATCCATGTCAGTCTTCTTTTTGAAGACCCATTTGCACCCTATGGTTTTTACACCTTCGGGTGGATCAATCAAGTTCCAAACTTGATTATCAGCCATGGATTGTAATTCGGACTTCATGGCCTCTTGCCATTTTTCCGAATCAGGAGCGGACATTGCTTCATGATAGCAAGTGGGTTCATCGTTTTCGATTAACTCCACTTCATCACTTTCCGTAACGAGAAATCCATATCTCTCGGGTTCGGATCGTGGCCTACCACTTCGGCGAGGAACTTGTGCATCTTGAACCGGTTCCACAACGGTTTGTGAACTTGGTTCAGTTTCTACCATTGGTTCAATGTTGTTTTCGGGTTCTCGAATTTCTTCGAGATCTATTTTACTCCCACTGGTTCCTTTGCGAAGAAACTCCTTTTCTAAGAAAGTACCATTTCGAGCAACAAACACTTTGTTCTCGTTTCGGTTGTAGAAATAGTATCCTTTGGTTTCCTTAGGATAACCCACGAAAACACATTTATCAGATTTAGGTGCTAGCTTGTCAGAAGTTAACTTCTTGACATATCCATCGCAACCCCAAATCTTCATGAAAGACAAACTATGTTTTCTTCCATTCCACATCTCATATGAGGTCTTTTGAACCAATTTGGTAGGAACTCTGTTTATAGTGAAAGCAGCAGTTTCTAGTGCATGTCCCCAAAAGGATAAAGGAAGCTCAACTTGACTCATCATAGAACGAACCATGTCCAACAAAGTTCTATTCCTCCTTTCAGACACACCATTCCATTGTGGTGTTCCGGGTGGAGAGAGTTCTGAAACGATTCCACAACTCTTAAGATGATCACAAATTCTTGGCTCAAATATTCACCACCTCGATCGGATCGAAGTACCTTAATAGTTTTGCCAAGTTGATTTTGCACCTCATTTTGAAATATTCGAAATATCTCAAACGATTCACTCTTATGTTTCATTAGATAAACATATCCAAATCTACTATAATCATCAGTGAATGTTATGAAGTATCAAAATCCTCCCCTAGCATCGCTACTCATAGGCTCACATACATCGGTATGTATGAGTCTTAATAAGTCGCCCGCCCTTTCACCGGTTTTGGTAAATGGGTCCTTGGTCATCTTGCCAAGTAAACAAGATTCGCATGTCTCATATGATTCATAATCATGTGAGTCCAAAAATCCATCTTTGTGGAGTTTAGAAATGCGTTTCTCGTTTATGTGGCCAAGACGACAATGCCATAAGTAAGTGTGGTTTACATCATTGGGTTTAGATTTCTTGTTAATATTATAGATATCATTATCACGATTTTCAACATCAAGAATATAAAGGCCATTGAATGAAACAGCAGTACAATAATGCATATCACTCTTGTAAATAGAAAATTTCTTATCACATATAAGAAAATTAAAACCTTCATTATCCAAAGCTGAAATCGAAATAATATTCCTACTTAAAGCTGGAACGTAATAACAATTGTTCAAAACAAGTATTAGTCCACTAGGTAAAGTAACTTCATAAGTTCCTACGGCTAATGCAGCAACTCTTGCTCCATTCCCCACACGTAGGTCCACTTTGCCTTCCTTAAGCATCCTTCTCGTTCTTTAGACCACCGCACATTTAAACAAATGTGAGTTCCACATCCGGTATCCAATACCCAAGAACTAGAAGTAGATAGGAATATATCTATAACAAAGATACCGAAGTCGAAGCAACTCCTTTGCCCTTCTTCGGTGCTTCCTTGTATTTTGCGCAGCTTTCTCCTCCAATGTCCAATCTCATTGCAATGGAAGCAGATCGCGCCCTTCAGGACTTAGGCTTAGCCTCTTTAGGCTTGGGAGCCTCTTTGGGTTTGGCAACTTTTGCCTTAGGATTAGCAACCTTTGCCTTTCCTTTACCCTTGAAACCCTTCCCCTTGTTAACCATTAGCACTTGGTTGGTTTTCTTCTCGACAATATTGGTTTCCGCAGTGTTCAACATTTGAACTAACTCGGAAAGGTTTTTATTCATTCCACCCATGTTATAGTGCATTATGAAATGACTAAAACTTTTAGGTAATGAATTCAATATTATGTCGGTAGCCAACTCTTGGCTAATTGGAAAACCGAGCCTTTCAAGATGCTCAATGTGGCCCTTCAACTTGAGAGCATGGGGACCAACAGCTTGTCCTTCACTCATCTTGCATGAGGTCAAGACTGCAACTGTGTTGTACCTTTCTTGCCTAGCTTGAACTTGGAACATTTCCATCAGACGATTGTTTAAGTCGACTGTCCCCAAGTGCTCAAGATCCTTCTGAAGGTTCTTGCACATGGCGGAGAGCATAAGACAACCAACATCTATAGAGTCACGCTTGTGCTTCAGATATTGTTCCCTTATTGCCCTAGCAGTATTGGCAGCAGGTTCAGGTGGAATAGGTTCCTCGAGAACGTACAGTTTTTTCTCTTGCCTTAGAACAATTCTTAGGCTACGGATCCAATCCATATAGTTTGTACCATTCTCTTCCAACTTCTCCTTCTCAAGGAGAGATCGCAGTGACAGGTGATTATTGTTTGATGCCATTTATTCTACAAAAAGATATACATAAAATATGAACACATATAAGTAAACACATTATATGAAAAGTATAATGCATTTATTTAAAATTCTCCTACTAAATTATACACCTTCAAATGCAAATAAGCATAATATACATTTAATGGGCTAAGATCCAACTTTAATTCAATTTCAAGTTTATTATGGCAAACCGCTCAAAGTTAAATTAATTAGGTAGAAAACATCAATCATATCACATATATGACTCTTAGATATTTTTATGAGATTAATTCAAGACATCATATGTCTAGGCATATTTTAATCTCATCTTATGCCTTGGGTCCAAAACCATTTTGATAACCCAATTAAGTTCATTCACTTTAAACTTATAGGAACCACCATTTCCTCATCTTGCTCACATTCGAATAGAATCAAAGCACCTTGCTATGGCAAGCCTACCCAAAACTATCCGAATGGTCTCAAGTGTTATAATCATGAATTGGCATAAAGAACTTAAAAGTTAAATGAAGGTTCTTTAAAGGTAGATTATAAGCATATCAGAAAGATAGTCATAATCGTGCACCAGGTAAGTTCCCAGGAAGATAGGTGAGCCACAAGGACTTCTTAAGTACCAACTCTTCCTTAGACGTAACTCTCCTAGACATGCACAATCGAAATCAACTACGATTTAGCAACATAATCACTTCCTTTTATAAACAATCGTTTCCTTTTAAATTTCGCGTATTTATGACTTGTTTCCATAAACAATCATAAGATCCAAAATTTACATTGTCTAAATCTAAACATATTAGGAAACTAAAATATCATGTTTCAACTAAACATCTAATTAAAAAATTCTTAGCATGTAAGAACAAATAAAACATGCATCGCAATAATTATTAAAATCACATTTTAATCAATTAAGCATGCATAAACAATGAATCAATCTAGCATGGTTTTATAAACTTAATTTTATAACATCCAGATTATCATATAAACTTAACAGATTGTAAACTCAATCACAGAATAGCAGAAAAATTGAACAAACCGATTACGCCTGCATTTGGCTTATTATGTCGCGTGACAACATTAGCCGAGGCTAGGTTTGTCGCGTGACATAACTAGCCGTATTACTGCATTTCCATACGAGGCTCGCTATGTCGCGCGACCTAAGCAAACAGACAGTGATTTCCAGATTCAAATCAATTCAGATCACATGCAATTAAATCACATAAAACAACCCTTTTACAGATTTAATTCAACATAATTCGAAAACGATTTTCATATTGTTTCACATAAACAATCAAAATTCTATCGCATACATGAACATGCAATAAGCATATAAACAATTTATATCTTAAATCTAGCATGTTAATTCAAACTTAATCATACGAACGGGGCTCTGATACCACTGTTGGGTTTTACGGGTCCATGCGCAGCGGAATTAAGCATTAAAAACATAAAATCCAAGAAGCCCTAGGATCTGTTCTATACAATTAATTTAAATTCCTATGAGATAGAATTATACCAACCTTGAACGCTTTCCGTTCTTGAGCTATCGAACGATTTGATTATGTGATATCGAATCACAAACTTCGTTCTTCAACTTGCTTGAACTCTAGGTCTTGATCGATGAACGAGCGAAGACCCTCTTTCGGTATCCACACCTTTGAATGAATTCAAGAACGATTTCTTGATGATTGCTAGATCTAAACCTTGAAGAATATTGAGAGTATTTTGTTGTGAATTTTGCTTGAAAATTTCGGCTAGACCATTAGGGTTGACAGGCCTCTCATATTTATACTACATTGGCATAAATACGTCTCCTAATCGTATTAGGAGAACAGGCTATCAAAAACGCGTCAGAGGCTTAATATGTCGCGCGGTATACTAAGCCCATGGCTAAGTATGTCGCGTGACATATGTAGCCAGATGCAGAAACTCTCAATCATTCTTCCTCTGGTTTAACCAATTCATTCTAGTTGTGTGTGACCCAATAGGATTACATTATGTTGGCAATGAGTTCGATCATATAGAACCTCATAAGACATAAGCGGACTCTAGCAAGCCATTATGTCTACCCAAATAATATAACGTAAGAGTTCACGTTTCCAATGGTGTACTTCCATTTCTCCCTTTGTCTCACGATGTTATATTGAACACAAGTCATGGTTCTTGTCAACTTGTCTTTGTTCAATGCTTTCTCGATTCTTTGAGTATAATGACAATTCCAATCATATTGGGGTACGGCCATACACTTTCATCATTATCACTCATCGAGGGGCCCAAGCAAAACATCTCTCTTCCGAGGGACAAATTCCATCTTGACTTATCATCCTTCCCATCATGAATCCAATCATGCCAAAGATAGCCTTTATAGATATCGTGTTAAGATATCGTTTGACTAAAATCAAACATGACTTTCATCATATGTAAGGTCACGATAATCTCAGGTCTAGGGACTAAATGAAGTAACCTTATGAGATTTACTTATGACACTTGACCATGTCATAAATCTCTGCGGGTCATGTCCAGCCACTTGTTCTCTAACAAGTACTCATAATTTCAATGTGCATCTCTATGCATATAATCATCACATGATTATCCATTGACAATTATACTAATTATTCTCTTAATAATTAGGGACGGAGATTATTATAAACAAATATACAAAACATATAATAATCAAATGATAAACATCTCATATAATAATAAATAATGTCAGCACATAAGTCTATCAATCATAGGCCTAGGGCATAACACCAACAGTTGCCCTGGGGAGTAGCAGTCTTGTCAGCATTCTTCAGAAAGTTGGAGACTTCAAACTGATCAAAAACTTGTCGGAAATCATTGGTAGGCCGGTATCTTGGAAAGATGGTGAGAGGAGCTAGAGTAGCTTGATGCAATCTCTCGGCGAGCTCATCTGTGACAACTAGACTCATTGACTGAAGAGTCTGGCTCATCTTATCAATACACTACTGATAACTCATTTTCTCTTTAATGATCTTTGATACCACGACCTTGTCAGTATAGCCAACAGGAGGGTTGGCCTGGATAATGCTGATGAAGTCTTCTTCAGAAGGGACCTTGATTTTTCCTTGATTAGCCACGTATTCTATGGATTTTATGTATTCTGCTTCCAAATCTGCTAGCTTCTCATTGAACTTCACTATGGCGACAAATTCAGAACTTTCTGCCTCGAGAGGGTTACTGACTGCAGGGGTATTAGGCTGGACTGCGTTTTGAATGATGGGTTTCTTGGTAGGTTCCTTGGCATAACTGACGTAGTAGTCAAACTTGCCTGAAGGCTCCCCTAAAGTTCCAACGCTCTTGTCCCCGGCTTCGTATCTTTCTTTTAATTTCTGTTGCATGGATTTCCTCTTCTTCTTCTTTCTTGAAGGAGCGTCTTCGTTAATCCATTCTTGATACTCATATTCCAGATAGTCTTCACAATCACACACATCATACCAGATGTGGGGCCTGGGTTGAACTGGGATGGCCTCTCCGACTACTTGGTCATTACCATTGTTGACTACCACATTGGCCATTTTGACACTGGAAAGTTGAAACTTGAGGATTCTGGCGAACTGTCTGAGAATTCTGCGCTAACAAGTCGCTGACCCGGTGTTCTCACCCACTTCTTTCACGATGCGGGAAAGGGATAGGAGAGGTTTAGACTCGGGGTAGGTGTTTAGGCTGAAGGCTCAAGCAATATGCAAATTAAGAATCTTCCAGTTTACTTAAAACAGTGTCTTTTATTAATTTCTATTTGGTTGGAAAAGGGGTTCTGCCCTTCTTTTTCGCAACTACTCTAGATCCTGGATCAGTGGGTTCCGTCACTACGTCTATAAGCCCCTCGTATTCCACCTGTATTTCGACCTCCCAGGGTGGACAGCCCCGGGCGAGGGTCCTATAGGGCACGCGGATCCCACCGACCGAGAGAAGAACGCTCCTAATGGGTCTAGCGGGTCATAGGAACTTTTAACGCACGAGCGATGCGAATTATAGTCAAGGCAATACCGGGAAAGTCTCGTCTTTCAGCCTTAACAGAATTTTGGCAGAATTTCGCTTGCGCGATTGACGTTTTGACTTTTCGGTAATGTCCGAGAAGATAATAGGCATGGGTCGGGCGGTAAAAGCCAGATGACACAGTGTCACATTGAACTTCGTTGCATACGCCGTGCGTGAGTCAAGATCGAAGTCAATGCCGGGTCAAGATCTTGCCAATTTTTCCTTGTCGGAATTTTGGCAGAGCTTCGCTTGAGCAAAAAATCTTTGGATTTTCTTGGCAAGGACTCGGTCTCGACTCTTACACATTCCGGGCATGTCAAGGTCGAAGTCAATGCCGGAGTCAAGATCTTGCCATTTTTTCCTTTGTAGGAATTTTGGCAGAGCTCCGCTTGTGCGGAAGATCTTGACTTCCGTTATAGACTTAGGCTTGACCTTTACGGGGATATGCAACTGGGCTATATGACACGGACTAGACCAAAAACCAACCAAAAGTCACGATTTTTTGAAACGTGTGACACGGACTGTGCATTGGTCGACACTGGCTGCCATGGGGAGTTTGGGGTGATTCCGTGCGCGCCCGGGAGCATCGTAAGGCCGTCCGTGGCTACTGGTGAAAAACCACCCCGGGTTTAAAGGGACATGCGTGCAAAGTGTACAGGATATATAAGGTGCGCGTAGTGTGCGGTCTCCTAAAAATGTTCCTTTTTGAGTTAAAACAGAGATTTTCAGAAATGTATTTTAAATGAATGATTTTTCGGGACGGGGGAAAATGCAACAGTTAAGGCACGTAAATTTTAAGGAGCCCCGGTCGAGTCTTGGAACCGAATAGCCCCAAGCTTCCAAGGCTGCCGAGATTAACCTCAATTTTTCTGGTGGAATTGCCACCGAGGCCGCCGTCGAGAATCCAAGGAGGATTGAGCCGTACGACTGCATGGATAAATTTTCCAGGTTCCACTCCTTTGCAATTTCAGGTTGTTTCCCGAACATTTTAGGCACCTTTTAGCCTTGAGAAGGCTTCCTGTTCAAAGTATGCACAATTCCCAAGATGCAAATGATGCAATGCAAGGCAAAGAAAGCAAGCACGATAATTGGAATCCGCGATGGGAGTCTAACCCGCTCAAAGGAAAAAAGCTTTCTTCTTTTTTTTTATTTTCGAAAAGAGATACCGGTACGTGGGATTGTTAAACCACCGTTTATCCCAAGCCCCGGGTTAGGGAGCGATACAGGAAGGTTAAATGGTTTCCACCTATATACCGGGTATCGTTTATTTTGAAAATGAAAGCTTTTCTCCTTTGGGATTGTCCCCAGCGGAGTCGCCAAACTGTGAATGTGTGCCCAAATTCTAAATTTTGTTTTTGGATTCACGCGAGTTTGAAAATATCCGGTTTAATTTGAAAAACGGAGTCGCCACGCCATTTTGATTTCCTCAAAACTTTGAAAAAAAGGATTTTAGGGTTCGGAGGTTAAGTTACCCCTTGGGAAGAACGGATCGTCGTTCACCCAAGGTGCCTTGCCGTAGCAAGTCTCCCTAGATTCCATTTTTCGTGCTTGCTTGCGTGCTTTCTTGTGTGCATGTGTTGAAAAGAGAGGGGGGGGAAAGTCCCAAGTTGTCTTCCGGACGTACAAACCATTTAGTTGGTTGTCGCTCGGGATTCCTTGGATTTTTATGTGTTCGGGACTTTGATCTCGTCCTCATCTTGGACTTGTGATCATCGCTTTTTGACCTTGGATCTTGCGTGATCGAGAGAAGGACTCTCTTTTATAGTCCAAAATGAAGTTCTTTAGGAAAGGAGTGTCCTTAGCCCATCAATCCTACGCCTTGAGACGATTGAGCTTATATGGGAGCTATCATGCTCGTCTCAAGCGATAATCGGAGATATAGGTTCAAGGTTTATCCCTTTCTAAAGAGATTTTGGCACCTTTAATGGAAAAAACGATGTAAAGATAGGATCTTTACACCGGTCCGTTCCGAAGGTTGCTAATGGGGACATGGGGGAATGCATGTAAAAATGACATTTTTAGTGAAAATATGACATTTTTAGGGTGCAAAGGATGCTTTTGATTGCAAATGATGCTTTTTAATGTAAAGAAAAGATTTTTATGCAAAGGATGCATTTTTGATGCAAAGAAATGATCTTTAATGCAAATGATGCTTTTTTATGTATAAAATTGAGTTTTAGGGTGCAAAGGATGCAATTTGAATATAAAGATTACATTTTTATATGCAAAGGATGCATAAGGATACCATTTTTATGTAAAAAAAAGGGAATATTAGGTGCAATGGATGCACCTTTAATGCAAAGATTACATTTTTATGGGCAAAGGATGCTTATTTCGTGCAAAGGATGCAAAGGGGGAGGGGGTATGATTTATATGAATAAAGATAGGATCTTTAACAACTAATACCAAGTCCCAAGCAAGATAATAGTAATATATGAATGCAAGGAGCAATTATATCACATAAACAAGCATAATGCAAGGTGAAGGGGTGAGAGGTTACCAATGGCGGTGACCTCTTCTTCTTTGGATCTTGCCTAGTGGATGGACCAACTTGGAAGGCTTCAAGGAGGAGGGAGGTGGCTTCTTGGCACTCTTCAACTTCTTGGATTTTTGCAGCAGGGCTTGAACAGAGCTTTTGGTGCTGAATATGGTATGTTGTTGGTTTTTTAAAATGGGTAGAGGAGGGCTCTGTTTATAGGCAGTTTGGATAAGGCTAATGAGGCCGTGCGGCTAGGAGTTCCCTCCTAATGCAGTCGTGCGACATTATCCTGTATAACTCAGCATGTTTCTAGAATCATGCAAGGTGGCACTTCTAGAAGGTTTTCCATATTAAGGAAAACGTGCCCTTTTAATTTAAATCAGTCCCTTCATTCCTTGGAAGGTTCGGAACAGTTCCGGAATTGCTCCCGGACTTTAGAAAAGTCCGGGAAATTGCCAGAAAATTAATCGGAAGGCATGAGCCAGATTTGGGTACTTACACATGCCACAATTCTTCTCCCTATAGACCACAGACTAATGGTGCACTAGAGGCAGCAAACAAGACTCTCGCGATGATAATCAGAAAAATGGCCGTCAAAGGTCGGAATTGGTCCGAGAAGCTACATCTAGCTCTCTGGGGATACAGAACATCAGTCAGAACCGCCACAGGGGAGACTCCTTTCGAACTTACATATGGAATAGAAGCAATGTTACCAGTGGAATTGGAAATTACATCCCTCCGAGTCCTCTTGGAAAATGGGATCAATGAAGTCGAATGGCTCCAGAGCCGTCACGACGAACTAGCTCTACTCGACGAGCGCAGATTGAAAGCCATGGAGCATACTCGTGCCTACCAAAGCAGAATGGCCCGAGCATTTGATAAGAAAGTCAAGATCCAAAACATCAGAGAAGGCGACTTGGTGCTTAAGGAAAAGCCTCCTACGCAGACCAATCCCCTCGAAAAGTGGGAGCCTACCTGGATAGGCCCGTTCGTGGTACAAAGAATCTTCTCCGGAGGAGCCATGAAGTTAGCAGATTTGGACGGGAACCCTTTCGTTAACCCCGTGAACGGAAGCAAGCTCCGCAGATACTTCGTTTGAGGAAGAACACGAGTCAACTCTCCTTCCCCATACACCACCCCTCAGTAAAATTAAAGTGCTAAAAGAGTAATACTCAACTGGATACATTCCCGATAATGATCCAGGTAAAAAACAGGGTCGCATTTCTTTTGTCTTTTTTCTCAAATTTCACCTAAAGTGTCGAACTACGATGACCTGAGCCCCTTAGTCCAATTGTAAAAGGGGAACGTAGGCAGCCATCATTGGTTCGGTCTCAAAAACAAATAAAAAACAAATAAGCACCAATCGCTTGTGTCTCGAAAAACTCTTTAAATTAACCTACAGATTAATGATGGTTAAAACAATCTTTGATGAGCTCAAGCACGGTCAACTCTTGACTCGCTACACGCTAGCAAAACTACAATAAACATTAATCAATTAATGTGTCTGCAATGAAAATGGGTGGATGTTCCGGACAGCAAGGTCAACCTAGTCCCCTGTACTCGATCCTTCGTCTTTCTTCCCCTTCCCTTTTCCACGACGGGTATTCTTCACCTTCACAGGGAACCCGTAGTCCTTCTACCTGGCTTTGGGACCCTTCCCGACGCCACCGTCAAACCTGCAGCTGCCAACGCAGCCCTTTCCCTAGCTCTATCACGAGCTGCCTCTCTCCGAGTCATCATATCCATGCTCTGATCGGCCGCCCGACTAGCATTGGCCTCATAATCAGCCATGTCATCCCCAGTACAATCCTAAGGGTTAGCCACCGCTTCGGCCCTCCTCAAAGTCGAGCCGTCAGAGTAATCAAGGCCCAACAGCTCACTCCGTCTCCACAAAATAGCCATCTGTATCTCCCCCATACACTCCTCATACCAGTTCAAATACTGAGTAGACAGCAATGTCCCTCTCCAGCGAAAGAGTAACCCCGGGCAGAAAGGACGTATATTGCCACAACCGCGTGAGAAGTAATGGCGTCGAAGGATCTTCCATCAGAAGAGATCCCACCTCGAAGGTAGCAACATTACCCAAACCCGTCAATGGCACCTGCTCCAGCCCGAACTATCGCAGCACCAATGATGGAATATAGAAAGAAGTCTGGGACACCCCCGGGACTCTGACAACAAGAAGACCCTCCTGAATGGTCCGGCAAGTTCGTAACTTCCAATGAGGAACCCACCATCGCAAATGATGCGTGCGGAGTTTGGCCATCCAAAGCTCCAGTTCAACCTTATCGCCCCCTATCACCAAAGGACGTCGAGAAAAGGACCAGGGATCACATGACACTGGCACCTCGGGCACCATTTGCAATCGCCCCCTCAACTACAGAGTAAGCATAGCGGGACTCCCTCCCCACATGTATCGGCTACCGGTTGCCATCCGACCTATGCCAAGGAACGTCTCGCCCAGGACCAAAGGCACGATGTCTCCTCCGTTCCGGCACTGCCTCACCAGGTCCATTACACTGTGATGGCACACACCCAGGGATGTGAACGTGAACAAAGTAGCGATCGCGCACATAGCAAAAACGTCCCACGCGGAAACGCTCCCCTCAGCGCCGGAAAATTTATCAGGCAGCCCCGAAATGTTAACGTAATCCGTGTTCGGTATTAGCATCCTGTATGCTTCTTCAGCTAAGACGCCAAGCAAGGACACTAACTTCTCAACGGTGGTCAGGCCGCCCGTCAAAGGAAGAACCAGTTGCTCTGCCTCAGGTCCTCCAAGTATGGCCTGGAAATCTTCAAGTGTGGGCGTAATCTCGTTGTACGAAAAGTTGTACACGTGCCTCCTTACGTCCCAGAAGCGAGCCACAGCTCTCAAGAGATCCCAATCCGGCATGAGCTCCTTCAAGGCCCAAACTGCTTTCATTCTATAACAGCCCTCGAAAAATCCCTTGCTTTGCCTCGTATGACGCCGTACCCACAACTGGAAACTATCCAAATATCGCTCGTGCATTTGAGACGATAACCTGGGAAATGAAGCCATGAATAACAAAGGAAACCTCCAAAAATTTGAAAGAGAAATCAGCTTTGATCAGAAGCAAGCGTAGTGTTTTCAAAATTGCAGAAACTGGACCGCAATTTAAAACAACTGAATCAAGCCCGCCCCGGACTGTTTTTCAAGTTGACTTGGTCAACTCTGCAGCCAGCTGCCTCAAAACTTAGGAACATTTCCAAACAGCCTCTTGCTCAAGCCTTGTCTAAATTACATGCATCCGTATGATTAATCATCTACTGCCGACACCGCATCCGCCCCGGGCTCGTGCAACAGTGCAATTAATTAAATAACAGTGCATATAGATATAAATTTTGACCAGTTCGAATTTTATGCATGTCCCATTATTATTTATTTTTTTGATCAACCTACTTGCTTATTTGCCAAAAATAAAGGAAGGTAATCACTAAATAAATATTCAAAATACAAGGGTTCGCCTCAAAGGCCCTTTCAAATACAAATCAAATTGTTTGGGCAATACACACAATTGTCTAAAAAATAAATCAAAAGAGAGGACTACTCAGAGTCCTGCTCGTCATCCAAGCACTCGTAATACTGCCCCGCCGCAGTCGGATCCACAGAGGACAGGTAATCCCCAAATTCCTCAAGGCGGGAATACAAGAAGTGCCACCTCCGCGCCTGTGTCCCCGAGGACTCTCCTCGTTCGTATCCCAAATACGAAGAGTGACAAGCTCCGAACCCCGCAGTCTCACCGGAGAACTGACCAAACCCCTGTGTAAAATCTACCCCACCAGCTGTAGAGGCAGACGAGTCTCTCGCCGCAGATGGCCTAGACAGCATCGACTCATGCACAGCCGCGCCCCTCCAGGAACTAACACCGCAGGAACTCAACGAGCCTCCTGGCGTAGTTGGTTATCCCATCCAGACGTCTCACGGCCTAGTTGTAAGTACGGCCAGACACCTGCAAATCAGGAAAGCCGTCAAATGACAAACAGACAGCACATATACAACATTTGCAGAATGCTACTATCAAGTAAAGAAAAGCGAAACAAAGCACTCACCGAAGCATCGGGATCCACTCTGTACCGAGGCCTCACCTCCTCCGGAATGGGGACCGTCAGCCGCCTGCGGGAACCATCAGCACCCTCATACGCCAGCCGAGTGCGAGGGAGCGGGTAGTCCCGGGGATATGCAGGGCCCTCGCCCTCTCTGTGCAACACTTGCGGGATCCTCAGCCTCGTCCTCCAAAAGACATCATAATCAGCATCCTCTATGATAAATTCGGCATAGGACACACCCTGCCTGTACCGCTGCAACTCCTCCATCGGTATCAGCATAGGATACTACATGTGAGGAGGAGGGTCCATCGGAACCAAAGGAAGGGACCCCGGACCATGCTGACAAGTCACCCTCTCGCCCAAGTACATCGCGTCGCAATGAAGCCTCACCAGCAGCTTCCACCGACGTGTAACATCCTTAGCGGTATGCACCACAAAAGCATCAATCCGACTCCACCAATTCAGCTGGATCCGCGGAGAAAAGTATCGGTCCATGGCCAAAGACACCTCCTCATATGACAGTCGAGTGCTCTCCCTCGACTTTGCCGCTTCCTCGCCGCCTTCTGCCAAATAAACATGGCAGGGAACAAGGGCGCATACTCCTCCCTGGTCTCCCACCTCTGCGGGTGAAACACCTCCAAGAACCACACCTGTCAAACACATGGAAAGTTATATCAGCTACAAAGCAGATACATACGAGTACAAACGAGACAAGGAAGAGAAAAAGAAAGGAACTCACATCCAAGGCAAACTGAAAACAGCCTAAAGTGTTCTCCTCTCCCCGAGAGAACCTATCCAAAGCATGATAGAGCTCAGCTAGACCGGCCTCTCCCCATACAAACCCTCTCACGGCCTCCAGGTTGGTCAGTGAGCTGAGCAGAGGAAAATGACATGACGTGTCAGCAGTGGGAAACAGGGTAGCTAACAAAGCAAACCATAAAAACCCTCGAGCCAAGCGCGCTGCTGTCATCCTCAGGGACCCCGCCAAATATGCCTCAATACCCCTCCTCAGATGAGCCTCCATCGGCCCGTACCGAATACCCAAGCCCCTGGTATCGGTAATGTCAAAACCAAGCAGCTCCGACCACTGCTCCTGGGTGTAGCCATCCACCCACTCAACAGTATTGCCCCAGAATGGCAACCCAGTAATTGCTGCAAAATCAGTGGGAGTCACGGTCGCCTCCCCCTACCTGAAATGGAATGTGTGGGTCGTATCCCACCAGTACTCGCTCAGGGCAACATGCAGAACCCTCGCCCTCTGCGTCGAAACCACCGCGACTACCGCGCTAATGAATCATGCCAGACTGGAGTCAACCACAAACTGCCGTAGACTCCTCTCTCCATCCCGAGCCTTGTCTGGGAGTATCTCCCACAGCTGATGGACCGCCTCAAAGGCTCCCCTGCTCTTCAAGGTATGTACATCAATCGGCCCTCGCCCCTGCAGGTGAACACGACAAAAGTATGTTACTACAGAGATAACAACCACAAAATGCACAGGCGCATATCAAGATGATGAAACACATATATAGCTATTTTATCCTAAAAATATTCCTGTCCCAGTCAGAATATTCACCGTTCAAGCTTTCAAAACATCCCGAAAACTCCGTCGAACTCGGAACTTTCAAAACATTTCGAAAAATCCGTCGAACTCGGAACTTTCAAAACATTTCGAAAAATCCGTCGAACTCGGAACTTTCAAAACCTCTCGAAAACTCCATCGAACTCGGAACTTTCAAAACATTTCGAAAAATCCGTCGAACTCGGAACTTTCAAAACATTTCGAAAACTCCGTCGAACTCGGAACTTTCAAAACATCTCGAAAACTCCGTCGAACTTGGAACTTTCAAAATATTTCGAAAAATCCGTCGAACTCGGAACTTTCAAAACATCTCGAAAAATTCGTCGAAGTCGGAACTTTCAAACATTTCAAAGAATTACTCCGTCCCGAATTAAACTTACTTTAATTTCGGAAAACACCCCTAGACATGAAATTTTGCCACCAAAATTTTTATGTTGTCTACCCGTAATGTCAATTGAACTAAGATCTAGTCAATTTTGACAAAGGCACATCGCAAAGTCAAAATCCCCAATTCGGGTACCAAAAGCCCTAACTCAATTTTAATCAAATTCCTAAAATTCAAGAATGCACATTCTGAAAATTAATGGAATTTGGAGGATGCTTACCTGCCTCGCGATCCCTTCCTTGGATTTATGAGTGTCCCGAGCCGGATAAAACTCGGTTGGATCCATGGGAAGAGCGGTGGTCCGCACCGTCCTCCTCAACCTCGCTCTCTCATTGTTGGTCCTCCTGTGCCGAGCCCGTGGCCCTAATTCGGCTTCCATAATGATAATCCCGCGAAGATTCGAACAAAACTCGCAAAAAGGGGGGGGGGGAATTTCTCTCTTTTCTCTCTTCTCTCTCGCCTGAAATGATGGAGTTTGTCCTGGTTTGCGTCGGCCTTAGTGCTGATTTAAATCTGGCCAATTTGAAGAAGGGTCTGGCCGGACTCTTTTACACCATAAAGTTTTCTTTGCCACTTTGGTCCCTCAGCTTCCCATAATTCCGAATTTACCCCTTTTGGCCCTCAAAAGTGTAAAATTTTCCCAGTTAGACCTTTCTAACACCCCCTCCCCCGAGGTTAAATCCCAGTTAGACATTTCTAACGTTTCGTCTCCAGACGTTAAATCTCAAACCGTCTTCGGATGTTAAATCACGATTCCGTCTCCAGACGTTAAATTTCCCATTAATTCTCACTAACGTTCTGTCTCCAGACGTTAAATCTCAAACCATCTTCGGACGTTAAATCACGATTCCATCTCCAGACGTTAAATTTCCCGTTAGTTCTCACTAACGTTTCGTCTCCAGACGTTAAATCTCAAACCGTCTTCGGACGTTAAATCACAATCCCGTCTCCAGACGTTAAATTTCCCGTTAGTTCTCACTAACGTTCCATCTCTAGACGTTAAATCTCAAACCGTCTTCGAACGTTAAATCACGATGCCGTCTCCAGACGTTAAATTTCCCGTTAATTCTCACTAATGTTCCGTCTCCATACGTTAAATCACAATTCCGTCTCCGGACATTAAATCTCAAACCGTCTTCGGACGTTAAATCACAATTCCGTCTCCAGACGTTAAAATTCCTGTTAGTATTCACTAACATTCTGTCTTCGGATGTTGGATCCCTCTTTGGCTGCCCTAGTAAGCCCGAATATCTTTTCACTCCAGCAAGTGAACGCTCACCTCCCCGGCCGTCAATCGTAAGCCCGACCATCCCATTTCAGCGACCATCAAGGTAAGCCCGCACAACAATCCCTCTTCGGCCATCACCGTAAGCCCGAACACCATATCCCCAGCAGACAAGACGCGAGCGGCCAATCAACGTAAGCCCGCACAACAACCTTTCAAGAAAGCCTTTCCGTCAAACCCAGAACAGTCCCACTTAGGTTCAGACGCCTCACAACAGTCACACTTAGGTTCAGACGCCTCACAATAGTCTCCACTTAGGTTCAAACGCCTCACAATAGTCTCCACTTAGGTTCAGACGCCTCACAACAGTCTCACTTAGGTTCAGACGCCTCAGAATAGTCTCCACTTAGGTTTAGACGCCTCACAACAGTCTCACTTATGTTCAGACGCCTCACAATAGTCTCCACTTAGGTTCAAACGCCTCACAACAGTCTCTACTTAGGTTCAGACGCCTCACAATAGTCTTCACTTAGGTTCTGACGCCTCACAACAGTCTCACTTAGGTTCAGACGCCTCACAATAGTCTCCACTTAGGTTCAAACACCTCACAACAGTCTCACGTAGGTTCAGACGCCTCACAACAGTCCCACTTAGGTTCAGACACCTCACAATAGTCTCCACTTAGGTTCAGATGCCTCACAACATTCTCACTTAGGTTCAGAGGCCTCACAACAGTCTCACTTAGGTTCAGACGCCTCACAATAGTCTCGACTTAGGTTCAGACGCCTCACAACAGTCTCACTTAGGTTCAGACGCCTCACAACAGTCTCGCTTAGGTCAAGGCCCCCACGAGCGGCCCTTGCACCTACGAACTATGATCGGCTTTATTCCCGCTCGGGATACGTAGGAATCCTTCCGCTAAGGGTCCAGCCAGCTGACCTCTCAGGTCTCTTCAAGTAAGGCATCCCCCGATTTGGATCCTTATCTTCTTCGACGACCCCACTTCCTTTGAAAGTGACATCGCCGAGGGATTACTGCAAGTACCCAAATCCGGATCGTCAAAATCCGTTAAGAGTTAATCGGAATCCGTTAACTGGCCCTTTCCAAGTTAACCGAAACCCGTTAAGCTCCCCGTTCTCAAGCCAACGAGACGTTTCGGGACTGCCCCGTGCATCCCAACGTCAAAGCGTACTCAACACACGTTATCACACGTAAAAGTACAACTTTTCTCGAAAAATGCACTTTCCGGGACTTTTTGGGGTCGTTTCGGACATTTTTCGAACATTTATTTAAAAAACGGACAAAACAGGGAATAACGGGACGAAAACCCTAGCCTAGGTGAGTCACAGGGGCACGTGGCACGCATGCCAACACCCTCCAATAACATCAAATAAATTACAAGGTGAAAAGACCAAAATACCCCTGAGATTGAATGACTGTCCGGCCGGACTTTTTTACATGAAGAATCAGAATTGCCAACAAGTCCCCCAATTCTCCAAAATACCAAAAAACCTCCCCAAATTGAGGAAGAGTCCGTCCGAACTGTTTTGCAAATTCACCCTATAAATACAGGGCTATCAAACATTTCAAAAAAGGAAAAAATATAATCTCTTTCACAAAACCCCATGGTCCAAACCAGTTCCAACCCCTCTCGAGCCCCGTTTTGTCTCGATTTGCATGAAAACCTCGTTTTTCGACCAAACACGAACCAAACCAACTCAAAACACCCTTTCAAACACCAAACTGTATCCCGTATATGTCAACCGAGCCAAAGAGTCAACCTCTAGCCATAGGTAACACACTCTCTCTCTCAAAACACTCTTTTTGCCTCGATTTACGTGTCAAACGCTATAATCGCTTCGGTCAAAATCATTTAAATGTAGACGTAACGCCGTCTATGGGGTCCGATACGTTTTATCCCAAGATCATCTTCTCTCCCATAAGAGAAGTAATCCCGGGTTAAAACGGCGTTCCGGCCCCGTTCTTTACGTTTATGTTATTTACAGTCCGGATCGTTTGATCCGTTGATTTGCAACTTTACAGTCCAAACCGTTTGGTTAGTGATAGTCATTTACAAAATTCGGATCGTTTGATTTGTCGATATTGTCATTTAAATTATGCAACTTTACAAGTCCGAGCCGTTTGGCTCGTTGATCGCATCTTTAATGTTCGGATCATTTGATTCCGTCGATACCACATTTTAAATACTGTCATTTACAAGTTCGAGCCATTTGGCTTGTGATAGTATTTTACTTATCAAAGTCCGAGTCGCAAAATGATTCGTTGATCGCATCTCATTTAATGTTTTTTTTCATAAAATCACTAACAATGTAATGCCCGGTTCAAAACTGGAGTTCGTCATTCGAGCTCCCTTTCAAAACGCGCAAAAGTGACGTTTGGCATCCAAACGATCATTTTTAAACTCAAAAGCCGACGTTTGACATTCAAACGCTCTTTTCCTAAAAGTCAACGTTTGACAATCAAGCTAAAGATTCAAATTCGTCACTCGCACCTTTTTCCTAAAAAACCCTAAAACCGACGTTAGTCATTCAAACGCTCGCTTTTTCCAGAAATCATAAAATCAACGTTTGACATTCAAATCAAGATTAAGCTTGTCATTCAAGCCCCCTTTTAAAAAAATGCAACACACACACACACACAAATTTCGAGAAAGGTAGAAAGACTTCTCATACGAGGCATTTCAGGTGATCTCAACATACTCTTCCCAAAACGTAACGTGACCTCCGAACCTAACAATCTCTGGTCCTAAAAGCCATTTCCAAAGTTTGGGCTCAAAATACAAAACGACACGTTTTCAAAGCCATTTCCAAAGTTTGGGCTCAAAATACAAAACGACACGTTTTCAAAGCCATTTTCAATGTTTGGGCTCAAAATACAAAACCGCGTAGCAACTCCTCTCCTTCCCGAAAGCGAGGTCCCAAACTCCGCGAAAGACAACCGCTCGCCGCGCTTTCCCCCGCGCGCGATCCGGGTAATTTTACATTACCTTGTATTCATGGGGTTTAATTCCACTCTTTGTAACTTCTAATCCCAAGGTAATGATCCCTATTAATCCCTCATTAATCTAGGAATCATGTGACATCAATAGTGGGGTTAAATTCTAAAATTTACACTTTCAACCCACCAACTTTGAGCTATCATATATTTCTCATCCAATATCAAAATGGACATCTAGATATACCATTTCAATGTTCACACAGAGTAGAACATGAACCCACAATAATCTTTGTCAAATGACAAACGATTCATGTAAGGAAAATACACAATTCCTTCACACACAACATATTTTTTCAACAATCCCCCACACGAAGGAAATTGATGACGAGTTTGGTGATAGAGTCCGGCAAACGAAAACTTGCATACGATAGGTGTGGGAATGCCCATTGAGCCTTTGCACGTACAAACATATTTACTCTACTCGCAAGTCGATAGACGCGATGTCTTTGAATCATTATGCTTTTTGTGTAGTCGATCATATGTTTGACACAAGTATCGTTCTAACATAATTCAATTCTCACTACTAGAAACTTGTTGTTTATCGACGAAATATTACCGATGGACCGCGTCCATCGGTATTACCGACGGACCATCAACAAATACCGACGGAAATTTTAATTTGCACTTGCCAAAAATTTCGTTATTGAATTTACATTTTATTCCGTCAGTAAATCATAAAAATCCGTCGGTATTACCGACGAATTTGGCCCTTCGGTAATACCGACGGAAAAGTCCGTCTGTAAATTGAAATATAAATAGAAACCCTAGCCCCTTTCCAATCAGTTTCGCTTAAACAACACTGTGGTCCACCGTCAATTGCGAGTTACGACACCATTTTCTCATCTTCTTCTCATACCTCCTCGTTTGTTTAGCAGATCTCGCTTCGCTTCATCTCTCACCTCCTTCACTCAGCAATCTCTCTCTCTCTTTATATATATATATATATATATATATATATATATATATATATATATATATATATATATATATATATATATAATAGATTTATTGTTTTTGTTGTGGGTTTTATGCTTTTGGATGTAGATCGGTGCTGGATTTGTTTTATTTAGTATGATTTATGGATTTAATCGGAAATATTCGTACATATTTGATGTAAAATTATATAGATTTGTGATTTGATTAGTTGAAATCGGTGGCCAGATCTGAAGATTTGTTATTTTATTAATGTTTAGTAGTTGATGTATATTGCATATATTTTTTCTTTCTTTCTGAGTTTTTAGAATGATTAATGATTCATCCATGAATCGATTGTTTGAGCCCTTAAAGTTTATAACTTTTGGCTAATAAGATTCTTTGGAAGTTGAATTCTGTATAGGTTTGATGATATAATATGTAATTATTTGCGGGGCGTATCTAGCATGGCGCAAGGGTGGGCAATTACACACCCTCACTTTTCCAAAAAAAATTATTGAGTAGTTTTAAAAAAAAATAAAAAAAAATTAGGTATCAGCCTCTTTGTTGTCAGTCGATAAAGGAAGAAGAGCGATGGGTAGGGTTAGTTGCGAGAGAGAAATAGAGTGAAAAGAAATTGGGGATTTGGCAGAGTCGATCAAGAAATCATAAGTGCAGACAATGGTTAAGTATCAGCCTCTTTGTTGTATGTCGTCTCTCTGCTCTAGCGCCTTGGCGATGGAGAGCGGCTATGGAGGAAACAGGCGAGAAGAAGAAAAGAAATTGGGGATTGGAATTTGGCCAGACGTGGATGAAAATTAGACACACTGGTTTTTTGTTTTATTTAGGTTTTTTGTTTTTTGATTTTAGTGGGGGGTGCAATTTGCAAAGTATATTAATTGAAAGGTAAGGAATGCAAAATATAACAAGCAAAAAGTCAAAAACCCTTCTTAGCCTTTTAATATTTTTGAACAACTTATATTTACTTCAATTGACCCCTCAAAATATGTATTTATGTTCCCTCCGTCTCAAAATAAATATTTATTTTCTAGAAATTTTATTCTAAATAAATATCTATTTTATAAAAAACTTGGTACCTACATATTTTTACCAGTTTTTTCATATTTCATTTTATAATTACAAAACCAAAAGTTTAAAAAATGGAAAGCAAGAATATTCATACATCTTTGTCATTAAATTTTATAAAATCTTCACATTTTTAGAATGTCTCTTAGATTTTGTTATATAATTACAAAACAAGATTTGATTATTAATTACTATTATTATTAATGTTGTTGTTGTTGTTGTTTGAACTTAGAAAAAATCGGTTATACATGCAATATTAAAATTTAGGTTTTTAATAATGTGATTTTCATTTTTTTCGTAGCCTTAAAATTTGACCCCCCTCACTTAAATTCCTAGATACGCCACTGATTATTTGTTGGGGTTTTGTTGCTAGTTTGGATCTGGGATAGCCTTTATTGCATCTTTTAAGTTTGATAGTTTAGCTTGGCTTAATATCAATCTAGCGCTTGTCGAAGATAGTTTGTGTATGCGTTTACTTTTCAATATATCTGCAAGCATTATATATACCGTAAGGTTTTGATACTAACCAAGACCCCTGCTGCTTTATTTTGCTTCTCCTGTCTCTTCCATCCTTTTCTTTTTTTCTTTATTTTGTACTAGTGAGTAACCCGTCGGTTCCTGACGGGGGATAAAACATTGAGATAAAAGTTAAATGTAAATACAATTTAAAAAATTAATGAGATAATTTTATGTAATACTATATTACAACTTGTCAAAAATTTCTTTGTACACAATATTTGTAGTCGTGTCATCTGACTGTTCATGACTATTACATATAAGCACTTTAAGTCTTTTCCTTGTAGTTACTCTAGAAAAAGCAACATATAATTGTCCATGACTAAATACTGGTCTTGAAAGAAAAAGACCAATATGAGCGAGCGACTGACCCTGACTTTTATTTATTGTCATTGCAAAAGTAAAGGTATGGGAATTGTCTCCATTGAAACCTAATCGAGAATTTTGTTGTATCAGAAGGTGACATAATCATCCTCCGTATCAACACCTTCTTACCAATATTCTTTCCGAACAACATTACCGCCTTGACAATGTGCTTAACTATATATATATATATATATATATATATATATATATATACTCCCTCCGTCCCACAATAATATGTAAACTTTCTATTTTGGGCGTCCCACAATAATATCTAACTTTCCCTAAATGGAAAGGAATCTTTACTATTCCCTCCACTCATTCTCTCTCCTACATTATTTTAATACTCACATCACCATTATAATTTACTATTCTCTCCACTCATTCTCTCTCCTATTTTATTTTCACACTCACAACACTTTCAATATAATATTTCCTCCTTAATCCCCGTGCAAAACCCAAAAATCCTTAAATCTATGGGACGGAGGGAGTATATATTAAAATAACAGTATATTTTATGTCAAATAATCAAATAATTAATTATATAAATTTATAATTATATACTAACAAAATTGATTTCCTTACCTATATATATATTAAAAATAAACAAATATTTTTATACGATAAACTCAGGAATACATAAAATTAGTAATTTATACCATTGATCAGAATACTAACGAAATAATAACGATAACAAAATCATACCATTGCTGATGTTTGATAAAAAAAAGTATAATTTTCTTATTCACATATCTAACTGAAATTAGGCTTAGTTGGGTGAGTTAGGTGAGCTACACTTTAAAGTTCAAAAATTAGCTTTATCATGCCACTTTCTAATTGAAATTTTTTGGACATTCATTTTAGGACGGGGGTAGTATTATACATAACAGAACAATGTTCACAAATCAACAAAAGGAACAGTAAAAATTAGCAGTATGCCTCGTCGATACTCGACGGGGCATAGTGAAATTAATTAAATTAACGTAATAGTTAGCATTAATTGAACGTTTAATTTATATTTTTATAGTAAAATAAAAAAAATATTTGTGCTTCAATCCATTTTCATTTTTAACTAATTCATTGTATAAAATCAACCCCTATAAATTTTAAAAGTTACTAATTGAATTTCAAATAGATGAATGTGATTGGTGGATGATGGAAAGATTGGCCAATGATAATGTGTCACTTGTAGTTTTTTAGGAGCTTGAAAAACTTTTGCTATTATATACTCCCTCCGTCCCGGTCGAAAAGCCACAAAACTAGCCATGCACGCAAAATAAGAAATGTGATGTAGGAAAGAGAAAAAGTTTAAATGTTGTGAGTATGAAAAATTAAATAGGAGAGAGAATGAGTGGGACGTGATGTAGGAAAGAAAATGTTGTGAGTGTAAAAGTAAAGTAGGAGAGAGAATGAGTGGGTGGAATAGTAATAAAAACTTTCCTTTTTGGGAAAGTACCTTTTTAAATGGGACGCCCAAAATGGAAATTTGTGGCTTTTCGGCCGGGACGGAGGGAGTATAGTAGATTCACAAACTCCTTTTTTTTTTCGAATTGGTGAGTGACTTCTTTATAATCTCTTTTGGCTTATTTTGATTAGGATTTGTTTTTTATATTTATGTTTGTGTTTATTATTTTGATTTTGATTTTAATTTTAATTTTAATTTTAATTTTAACTTTTATTTTATAATTTTTCGTATTTATTTTGATTTTATTTCTTGCTTTTTTTTTCTATTTCTTTTACGTTTGTGAAGGTTTCTTTCACTTTTTAATTAATTGAATTTGAATTTTCATATTTTATTTGCATTTTATTTTTTCGTATGTTTTAATATTGATATTGATTTTCTTTTGTGCATTAGATTTTTTTCTTTCTTAATTATTAAATTTTTTTCATTTTTCTTTTGCTCTTTTTGTAAGATAATTATTTGTGCTTCAATTCATTTTCATTTTTAACTAATTTATTGTCTAAAATCAACCCCTATAAATTTTAAAAGTTACAAATTGAATTTCAAATAGATGATTGTGATTGGTGGATGATTGAAAGATTGACCAATAATACTGTACCACTTGAAGTTTTCTAGGAGCTTGAAAAACTTTTGCTATTATATATAGTAGATTTACAAACTCCTTTTTTTTTTTCGAATTTGTGAGCGACTTCTTTATAATCTTTTTGGCTTATTTTGATTAGGATTTCTTTTTTATATTTATGTTTGTATTTATTATTTTGATTTTGATTTTGATTTCAATTTTAATTTTAATTTTAACATTGATTTTATAATTTTTCATCTTTATTTTGATTTTATTTCTTGCTTTTTTCTATTTCTTGTATGTTTGTAAATGTTTCTTTCACTTTTTAATTATTAGAATTTTAATTTTCGTTTTTTATTTGTATTTTATTTTTTCGTATGTTTTTATATTGATATTGATTTTCTTTTGTGCCTTAGATTTTTTCCTTTCTTAATTATTAAAGTTTTTTTTCATTTTGCTTTTGCTCTTTTTGTAAGACAATTATTTGTGCTTCAATTCATTTTCATTTTTAACTAATTTATTGTATAAAATCAACCCCTATAAATTTTAAAAGTTACTAATTAAATTTAAAATGGATGATTGTGATTGGTGGATGATGGAAAGATTGGCCAATGATATTGTGCCACTTGGAGTTTTCTAGGAGCTTGAAAAACTTCTGCTATTATATATAGTAGATTCACAAACTCCTTTTTTTTTTGAATTTGTGAGTGACTTCTTTATAATCTCTTTTGGCTTATTTTGATTAGAATTTGTTTTTTATATTAATGTTTGTGTTTATTATTTTGATTTTGATTTTGATTTTGATTTTGATTTTGATTTTGATTTTGATTTTAATTTTAATTTTAATTTTAATTTTAATTTTAAGTTTAAGTTTAATTCTAACTTTTATTTTATAAATTTTCGTCTTTATTTTGATTTTATTTCTTGCTTTTTTCAATTTATTTTATGTTTGTGAATGTATCTTTCACTTTTTAATTATTAGAATTTTAATTTTTTATTTGCATTTTATTTTTTCTTATGTTTTTATATTGATTTTGATTTTCTTTTGTGCATTAGATTTTTTTTCTTTCTTAATTATTAAAGTTTTTTCATTTCGCTTTTGCTCTTTTTGTAAGACAATTATTTGTGCTTCAATCCATTTTCATTTTTAACTAATTTATTGTCTAAAATCAACCCCTATAAATTTTAAAAGTTACTAATTGAATTTCAAATGGATGATTGTGATTGGTGGATGATGAAAAGATTGGCCAATAATATTGTGCCACTTGGAATTTTCTAGGAGCTTGAAAAACTTTTGCTATTATATATAGTAGATTCACAAACTCTTTTTTTTTCTTCGAATTTGTGAGCGAATTTTTTATAATCTCTTTTGGCTTATTTTGATTAGGATTTATTTTTTATATTTATGTTTGTATTTATTATTTTGATTTTGATTTAAAATTTTATTTTATAAATTTTTGTATTTTTTTTTATTTTATTTCTTGTTTTTTTCTACTTCTTGTATGTTTGTGAATGTTTCTTTCACTTTTTAATAATTAGAATTTTAATTTTCATTTTTATTTGCATTTTATTTTTTCGTATGTTTTTATATTGATATTGATTTTCTTTTGTGCATTAGATTTTTTTCTTTCTTAATTATTAAAGTTTTTTTCATTTTGCTTTTGCTCTTTTTGTAAGACAATTATTTGTGCTTCAATCCATTTTAATTTTTAACTTATTTATTGTATAAAATCAACTCCTATAAATTATAAAAGTTACTAATTGAATTTCAAATGAATGATTGTGATTGATGGATGATGGAAAGATTGTTCAATGATATTGTGTCACTTGGAGTTTTCTTGGAGCTTAAAAAACTTTTGCTATTATATATAGTAGATTTACAAACTCCTTTTTTTTCGGATTTGTGAGTGACTTCTTTATAATCTCTTTTGGCTTATTTAGATTAGAATTTGTTTTTTATATTTATGTTTGTGTTTATTATTTTGATTTTGATTTTGATTTTGATTTTGATTTTGATTTTGATTTTGATTTTGATTTTGATTTTGATTTTGATTTTGATTTTGATTTTGATTTTGATTTTGATTTTAATTTTAATTTTAATTTTAATTTTAATTTTAATTTTAACTTTTATTTTATAAATTTTCGTCTTTATTTTGATTTTATTTCTTGCGTTTTTCAATTTATTTTATGTTTGTGAATGTTTCTTTCACTTTTTAATTATTAGAATTTTAATTTTCATTTTTTATTTGCATTTCATTTTTTCGTATGTTTTTATATTGATATTGATTTTCTTTTGCGCATTAGATTTTTTTCTTTCTTAATTATTAAAGTTTTTTCATTTTGCTTTTGCTCTTTTTGTAAGACAATTATTTGTGCTTCAATTCATTTTCATTTTTAACTAATTTATTATCTAAAATCAACCCCTATAAATTTTAAAAGTTACTAATTGAATTTCAAATGAATGATTGTGATTGGTGGATGATGGAAAGATTGGCCAATGATATTGTGCCACTTGGAGTTTTCTAGGAGCTTGAAAAACTTTTGCTATTATATATAGTGGATTCTCAAACTCCTTTTTTTTTCGAATTTGTGAAGGACTTCTTTATAATATTTTTTGGATTATTTTGATTAGAATTTGTTTTTTATATTTATGTTTGTGTTTATTATTTTGATTTTGATTTTAATTTTAATTTTAACTTATATTTTATAAATTTTCGTCTTAATTTTGATTTTATTTCTTGCTTTTTTCTATTTCTTGTATGTTTGTGAATGTTTCTTTCACTTTTTAATTATTAGAATTTTAATTTTTGTTTTTTATTTGCATTTTATTTTTTCGTATGTTTTTATATTGATATTGATTTTATTTTGTGCATTAGATTTTTTTCTTTCTTAATTATTAAAGTTTTTTTTTTCATTTTGCTTTTGCTCTTTTTGTAAGACAATTATTTGTGCTTCAATCCATTTTAATTTTTAACTAATTTATTGTATAAAATCAACCACTATAAATTTTAAAAGTTACTAATTGAATTTCAAATGGATGATTGTGATTGATGGATGATGGATGATGGAAAGATTGACCAATGATATTGTGCCACTTGCAGTTTTTCTAGGAGCTTGAAAAACTTTTGCTATTATATATAGTAGATTTACAAACTCATTTTTTTTTTCGGATTTGTGAGTGACTTCTTTATAATCTCTTTTAGCTTATTTAGATTAGAATTTGTTTTTTATATTTATGTTTGTGTTTATTATTTTGATTTTGATTTTGATTTTGATTTTGATTTTGATTTTGATTATGATTTTGATTTTGATTTTGATTTTGATTTTGATTTTGATTTTGATTTTGATTTTGATTTTGATTTTAATTTTAATTTTAATTTTAATTTTAACTTTTATTTTATAAATTTTCGTCTTTATTTTGATTTTATTTCTTGCTTTTTTCAATTTATTTTATGTTTGTGAATGTTTCTTTCACTTTTTAATTATTAGAATTTTAATTTTCATTTTTTATTTGCATTTTATTTTTTCGTATGTTTTTATATTGATATTGATTTTCTTTTGTGCATTAGAATTTTTTCTTTTTTTATTATTAAAGTTTTTTTCATTTTGCTTTTGTTCTTTTTGTAAGACAATTATTTGTGCTTCAATCAATTTTCATTTTTAACTAATTTATTGTCTAAAATCAACCCCTAGAAATTTTAAAAATTACTAATTGAATTTCAAATGGATGATTGTGATTGGTGGATGATGGAAATATTGGCCAATAATATTGTGCCACTTGGAGTTTTCTAGGAGTTTGAAATTTTTTTGCTATTATATATAGTAGATGATTCTTTTCCTTTGCTTGATTGACGTCTAGAGCAAATCCCCGTGTAAATTATTTTTGTATAATTATTAATATAAACGTATATCTTGTGTGTATGCATATATAAATGAATATGATGACGCAGAAAATGATCTAGATCAAACTTAGTCCAGCAATTAGGTTGATCTCCAGCTAAATGACCTGAAACCACGAACAAACAACTTGCCGGGGTGGTCTCCGGCTAAGACCCTTCGGCGTGATGATGAGATAACGTGTATTGAGCTTATAAACTGCAATGAATAACGTAAATATTCAGGATAGCAAATAAGACATTACCTTATAATGTTGGACGTTGTTTTGTATATATAGTGGTGTGATGGGATAGCATTGAATCCCTAAGATCGTGGAGACGTTGTTGGCGTAACTGACTCCGAGATTATAGGAGGCGGTTACAATTAGCGACGTGGGTGTATGCACATGTTTGTAGGTCGAGGTCGCCTCAATGGTCAGGTTCGACCTGACATTGTGCCTTGGCATGATTTGTACAAGTGGGAGATCGTATGTCGGATGAAGCTAGGTCGGGACCAAGGATGATCGGACAATGAGCTAGGTCGACTGATCTTCATTGGGCCATTGGTGTTGTAGAGATTGGACCGGCCCATTCAATAATATGGTCTTAATAATGTTTGAATGGTTGGGCTTCACTCGTTGGGTCTGGCCCATCACTTTTATTTCGTTCAGTGGCCCCCAACTTTATTAGTTGACTTTGTCGACCAGGAAGTTATGAAAAATTTGTATGGATGTTTGTAGAGCTCGCTGTAGGATGGTCGACTGGATAGGCGCATGTCGACATCGACCATTGACTTTTTGGCGGTTGGATAGCTGTCAATTGCGCCGTAATTTTTGCAATAACTGTATGGTTCTGTCGATTGGACATTTTTCTTGGGAACCGTCGCTGGGCAATAATTGTCAAAATAACCGTTGTGCCCCTCACCCTTTCCACTTCAGGTAAGGATTGAGATTAGTATAAAAAGGAAAATCCTTTTCCTTTTCCAATTTTACAATCCCCAAATTCTCAAATACCCAGCAAGAACAAAAGGCAAGGAGATTGATTTTCTGGCGTAATCAAGCTTCCCGCTCGTCTTTGATTTCCTTCTTCTTCAAATTAACTAAGGTACCCTTCCATTCCTCTGCATTTAGGTTTAATTCCAAGTTTTTATTTCAATTCTGCCATGGCTAGGACATTCGGCTGCGAACTAGGTGCTAGGTATGGGTATAACTCCCAAAACCTTAGGGTTTATAAACGTTTAGAGGGAACATGGAAAGCGTTAGCTAGAGAGGAGTGTATCACAATTCTAACAAGATGGGGTTTGTGTTTTGGTGAGGTAGGTTTTCCCGCTGGCGAGAGTAGGGGGGATTTGGAGGTGAATGATCCACGGATTGTCCATTTTCGTCTCTTCAACAAACTGATAGACCACCTTATTTTCTTTTATATCAAGTCTCCTAATAAACCCCCCTTCCCTAGAGAAAGGTTAGAATTTCTAAGGGAATCTAGGTCGCCTATAGGTAGCTCGAAACACACTTCATCTAGGACTGTGTTTTGGTCAAATTCAAGCAATTCAACTTTCAAGGGGAAAATTGGGTACAATGGAATAGAATAACGTAAATTCAAGATGTAGGGACAAGATATTTAACAAGGAAAGCCCTTGAACAACTTGTTCACCGACATAAAACCTCAAAACAATGGAATTTTATTAGTATCGTGATGATGGAGAGCCAATTGAAGTGTAAGTACAAAGAATGTTTGTAAAAAGCGTACGTGTGTGTGTGTGTATGCATGTGTTTGCTATTTAAATACAAATGGTGATAACGGTAGCAACTAAGTAAATGCAATCCCTCAACATGAGCCTGGAATCTCGCAGGAGGTTAATGACGATGTAAGTACCCAAATCCGGATCGTCAAAATCTGTTAAAAAATAATCGGGACCCGTTAAGCTCCCCGTTCTCAAGTCAACGAGACATTCCGGGACTGCCCCGTGCATCCCGACGTCAAAGCATACTCAACACATGTTATCACACGTAAAGGTACAGCTTTCCCCGAAAAACGCACTCTTCGGGGTCTTCCGGGATTCAATTTCCCGTTTTCGAGCGTCTCGACCTTTCGGAGGTCATAAATCCCTCGTACGAACTCCGTTTTGGGCCCACCACATATCAAATCGAACGCGAGAACAAGATCTAAACATATAACTAGTTCAATCAGGAAAAATAGCCAATTTGAAGAACAGGCCGGCCGGACTGTTCTACTGATTTCCAAAACGTGTCAAACTCAAGGCCAAATGACCAAAATGTCCCCAAATTGAAGAAAGGTCCTGCCGGACTGTTTTACAGGGTAAAAAACCACCAGGATAAGCAACCTTTCCTCCTCTCCAAGCAAATTACTTCCCCTCCAAGTTAATTCTCCCTCCTCCAAGTAATTTCCTCCTATAAATACTCCCCCTCCCCTTCATATTTCCTACACCATTTTCCTCCTCTCCTCCCCCTAGCACAAAAACGCTAGTCTTTCTTCCGCTCTTCGGGGGCCCTCGTGCTACTTGTCGGCGGAATTCTCTACTCTTCGGGGGCCCTCGTGCTACTCGTCGGTGGATTCTGATCCTCAAAAAACACAAGCTAAACCGACCCAAGTCGAAACGCTGCCCAAATCCCTAGGTTTCTAAGCACCAAATAAAAGGGGAAACTCTGCCCAAACACTTCCGAAACCCCTTTCAAACACCTTTTCGTATCCCGTATACGTCCTCCCGATCCAAAGAGTCAACACCAAATTTGGTAAACTCTCACTCTCAAAATGTAGACGTAACGCCGTCTACAGGACTCGATACGTTTTAGTCCCTAATCATCTTCTCTCCCATAAGAGAAGTAATTTCGGGTTAAAACGGCGTTCAAGTCCCGTTTTTACGTTTCTATCATTTACAGTCCGGATCGTTCGATCCGTTGATCGCACTTTTTACCGTCCGAACCGTTTGGTTCGTGATTGTCATTTACAAGTCCGAATCGTTTGATCCATTGATATTGCTATTTACTTTACGCTCTTTACAAGTCCAGATCGTTTGATCCATTGATATTGCTATTTACTTTACGCACTTTACAAGTTCGAGTCGTTTGGCTCGTCGATCGCATCTTTACAAGTCCGGATCGTTCGATTCGTTGATACCGCACTTTCAATACTGTCATTTACAAGTCCAAACCGTTTGGTTTGTTGATAGTATTTACTTTCCAATGTCCGAGTCACAAAATGACTCGTTGATCGCATCTTACTTGCCATCGTTTTCATCAAAATGGGTAACATCGTAATGCTCGATTCAAAACCGAAGTTTGTCATTCAAACTTCCTTTCCAAAAAACTCTCATTTCAAACTCCCTTCAAAATCGACGTTTATCATTCAAACGCTCTTTTACCAAAATCAACGTTTGACATTCAAACCAAGATTAAAGCTTGTCATTTAAGCTCCTTTTCAAAAGCAACACGAACACACACACACGCACACTTTTCGAGAAAGGTAGAAAGACTCGTCATACGAGGCATTTCGGGTGATCTCAATATACTCTTTCCGAAACGTAACGTGACCTCCGGACCTAAGAATCTCTGGTCCTAAAAGCCTTTTGT
The DNA here is from genome assembly GCA_022495995.1 of Adenophora triphylla var. japonica. Lineage (NCBI taxonomy): Eukaryota > Viridiplantae > Streptophyta > Magnoliopsida > Asterales > Campanulaceae > Adenophora > Adenophora triphylla. The sequence continues at coordinate 158,858 of JAFEMH010004166.1, forward strand.
CAAGTTTTGGCTACCAATCAAAACGTCTCATTTTCAAAGCCTTTTCCAAGTTTTAGCTACCAATAAAAACGACCTTGTTTTCAAATCCATTTTCAAAGTTTGGGCTCATAATACAAAATGGCATGGCGACTCTCTTTTCCAAGTGAAGTCCATTCGAAAGAACCGCTCGCCGCAGTCCGCGCGATCCGAGTAATTTCAGTTGGCGACTCTGCTGGGGAGGTAACATGTTTTTCAAAACTACCGTTGTTTTAAAAACATTCCGTGGGTCAAACTTTCGTTTACCCTTCCTCATTTTTTTTGTGTGCGTGTGTGTTTTCTTCGTGCTTCGTGTTACTTTGCTTTTCTTTTCAAAAAAGAAATTTCAAACAGCTCCGGTTTTCAAAACTTTGGACTGTTTCAAAAAAAAAGATGTTGCTTTCTTCATCTCTTTCAAAATCATAACATGTTCGTGCATTTCCGTTCATACTTGATTTTTTGTGCTATATTTTGAACTGCGCATAAATTCTTTAAAATGCATTCTGAAAATCTCTGTTTTACTAAAAAAAAAAGAATTTAGTGACCGCACACTACTTGTACTGCTGCCTCGGTACACCGCACGCTACGCGCACTTGCTGTCTCGGTACACTGCACACTACGACCCGTAACCCGGGATGACCGTTCGCCAGCCTCGGCTGTCTCGCGTACACCTTTCGAGCGCGCACGGGGTCGTCCCAAACCGCCTATCCTAGCCCGTGTAAGCCATACACTCTTTGTGTCACACTTCGTCCAAGACCCCGGTTGGTTTTTGGTTTAGTACGTGTCATAAAGCCCAAGTATATGTTTTTTACGTCGGTCTCCTTCACAAAGTCAAACTTAAAAGTTGAGACCGAAGGTCGTTCCCGACCCGAAGTCTTAGCTTTTTCGGCCTTGACTTTGACGCGGAGCCATGCCAAAAAAACATACCCGAAAGTTCAATGTGACACAGTGTCACCAAACCCTCAACGTATGTACCGTGCCAGCCACAACTTGGCCAACGCCAAAAGCTAAGGCCCCTCGCGCAAGCGAGTCAGGAGAAGTCATGCCGAAATTTCGGCACAATTTCTGCCTTAACTTAAGGATGTTGACTTCGACCGTGACCCGCATGTCACATACGTTGAAAGTTTACATGACCAGCTAGCCTTAAGTTCACTTTTCCCTTTGTCGGTGGAACTCGCTTTCCTTATAGGACCCTCGCTCGGGATTGTCCGTCCCGGGAAGACGATTTACAGGTGAAAAATGAGGGGCTTATAAATGTAGTGCCGAGATCCACTGATCCAAGCCTTAGGGTAGTTGCGAAAAAGAAGAGCAATCTTTTCCAACCATTTAGGACTATGAGAAAAAACGTGTTTTCAGTAAACTTAAACATTTAATAGAATAATAATTACATGGTCCCATCTCGGGAAAATCTTTTCAATCGTGACCTTAGCGGTCCAATCCTCAAGTCGTGACCTTAGCGGTCCAATTCTCAAGTCGTGACCTTAGCGGTCCAACTCTCAATCGCGACCTTTCTTGGTCCGATATCTCATATCTCGACCCCTCGCGGTCCAACTCTCAATCGCGACCTTTCTCGGTCCGATATCTCATATCTCGACCCCTCGCGGTCCAACTCTCAATCGCGACCTTTCTCGGTCCGATATCTCATATCTCGACCCCTCGCGGTCCAACTCTCAATCGCGACCTTCCTCGGTCTGATATCTCATATCTCGACCCCTCGCGGTCCAACTCTCAATCGCGACCTTTCTCGGTCCGATATCTCCAGTCGTGACCTTAGCGGTCCAATCCTTAATCGCGACCTTTCTCGGTCCGATTCTCAAGACTTGACCTTAGCGGTCCAATCCTCAAATCGCGACCTTTCTCGGTCCGATATCTCCAATCGTGACCATCGTGGTCCAACCCTTAATCGCGACCTTTATCGGTCCGATCTCAAATCGCGACCTTCGCGGTCCAATCCTCAATCGAGACCCTCACGGTCCGATTTCAATCCTCAAATCCCGACCTTCGCGGTCCAAGCCTCAATCGAGACCCTCACGGTCCGATCTCAAAAGTTAATCCCGACCTTCGCGGTCCGATCTCCGATCTCAAATAGTCAATCACGACCTTCGCGGTCCGATCCGATCTCCAATCGAGACCCTCGCGGTTCGATCTCAAATAGTCCATCCCGACCTTCGCAGTCCGATTTCCGATCTCTAATCGAGACCTTCGCGGTCCGATCTCAAATAGTCGATCCCGACCTTCGCGGTCCGATCTCCGATCTCAAATAGTTGATCCCGACCTTCGCGGTCCGATCTCCGATCTCCAATCGAGACCTTCGCGGTCCGATCTCAAGTAGTCGATCCCGACCTTCGCGGTCCGATCTCCGATCTCCAATCGAGACCCTCACGGTCCGATCTCAAGTAGTCGATCCCGACCTTCGCAGTCCGATCTCCGATCTCCAATCGAGACCTTCGCGGTCCGATCTCAAATAGTCGATCCCGACCTTCGCGGTCCGATCTCCAATCGAGACCCTCACGGTCTGATCTCAAGTAGTCGATCCCAACCTTCGCGGTCCGATCTCAAATATTCAATCACGACCTTTCACGGTCAAAACTTTAAATCTTGACCTTGCACGGTCCAATTTTCGATCTCGACCTTTCAAGGTCCAATCTTTTCTAATTAGTTAGGATCAAAAGAAAACATGTTTTAAAGTAGACTTAAGCATTAAACGCACGTTGCACGAGCTGAAAAAGCCTTGAGCCAAGTACCCCTTCCGAAAACTAAGCCATACCTATCGTTCCCTGCAACAATGAAACAAATGGTTCTAATTCCGGCCGCCGCCTCACCGTAATTACGGCCTACGGTAGCATCGTACAGCTTCTTCTGCCTCCTCAGCCTTACAAATGTACTCTCCAATATGTCAGACTCGCCAAGAAATCGTGATGGGAATGGAACCCCGCCATCGGTAACAAATATGACACTGAAGAAGCCATTCGGGCCTGTGAGGTTCTGAATGTGCGCTCGCCGAAAAAAAATGAGGAGTCGCCACGCCGTTTTTAAGGAAACATTGAAAACCTTTTAAAAGAGAAAATGGGTTCGGGGGTCAGGTTAAGTGTTGGGAAGAACCGAGAGTTCACCCAACACGCCTCATCCGTAGACGAATCTTTCTATGTTCAACATTCAAGACATTCAAACGTGTGTGCAAAGTGTGTAACAAAATATATATATAAAATGCATTTTAATGCTTTGTTTTATTGCTCAAAGAAAGAAATTACAACTTGTGAATCATTTAATTCAGGAGACCACCACCTGATTACAACGAGGACAAACAACTTACAACTGAGAAATAACCAGCTGCAGATAGGCCAAGTATGTCGCACGACGCAGGACCATGAATGGCCAGTTGTGTCGCGGGACATACTCCGCCATCTGCAGAGGTTTTACAATCAATGAATTACAGAACAATAAAATGACAATCCTAGATTAACAAAAAATAGAAATTAGATCCCAACGACCTCAGAGAAAACCAATTTGCAGATGAGTGTGGATATGGAATCATCCACACTCACCTTAGCAATTCATGTCCAACGCACGACATCAAACAAGAGTATGTATAATCACTACGATCAATGTACAAAAACAGGTCCCAACGACCTCAAAGAGATCCAAGCTTAGATGAACGTGGATATGAGACGATCCACACTCACCTTAGCACATCATGCCCAACGCATTCAATCACGTGAGAAAAACAAGTATCATCACTACGATGAACGTATAAAAATGTATCCCAACGATCGTAACATCCAAACAACTCAAGAGTATACTACATACTAAAATGAAGCTACAACAAAACCAGTATACTCAGCTCTACACTATAAGCATTTTAACTTGCACTACGCACCAATGTAAAATGTAACCACCAAATGAAATGGAGCATACTACATGCCGAATTTAAGTTGTAACAAAACCAAACAAGTATTCTACATCACGGCAAATATCAAGCCACTATAGCTTGCAATACACAGAAAAACAGAGAGAGAGAGAGAGTAAGGTTGAGATTTGTTACCCTCGTAGTGTCCTCAAATTCGATACCACGTTAGGTATCGAATTCTTCAATCGCCTCCGAACAACTCCAAACTCGCATCGTGAATCGCTTTAAATTTTCCAAACAGATGTACGTGAATATGCGTTGAATGAGGACGGCGGTTTAGGATGTGATTTCGACAGAGGGACGCTAAGGGCTTGAACAGAGCGGAGCTAATAGGTGGAATGGCCGGAATTCGGAGGTAGAACGGCGGTGGTGAACAACTTCAGATCCGAACAGGAAGAAGGCTTCAGCGGTTTTTGGGGTAGAGGGCAGAGAACGGTGAGGGAGATTTGGGGTTGGACTGGTTTGCCGGCGAATCGGTGAAGCGGTTGTTGTTGTTGGTGATAGAGACAAGGAATGGTGATGGGCAATTGAGTAGCGATTGAGAGGAGGTTGGGTTAGCGGTTGATTGGGTTTGGCGTGTGGAAGGAGGAACGATGCAACCGGTGGACGATTGTGCGGAAGGAATTGGCCTGTAAGGTCGCTGGCCGGAGGGAGAACTGGTTTTGGGAGAGATGGGTTGATGAAGAAGACAATTAGGGAGAGAATTCGTTAATTCCGTTTAGAGAGAGAGAGGAGAGAGAGAGAGAGTATGTGTCTGTGTGTTGTGTATGAGTCCCCCTCCTTACAAATGAACGTAAATGGGTATTTAAATGGTTGATTGGGAAATGATTTATAATGTTGCACGACCCAACGTCTCAAAATTTAATGTCTCAAGCTGTCGCACGATGGGCCACGTCCATAACCGCTTCTGGCGCCAAAACCTGCTTCTAGAACATTCCGGGTTAATTCCCAAGAGGTCCAAACTGATTTAATCTTTTTGGGTCCTTTTGTCCGGGAAAAATACTAAAAAAATACTTTCTTTGCGAGAAACACATAAAATATTTCCGGAAGTCTCGGAACGGACCGAGAATTTACCAAAACGCCCCTTAGTGCAATTTTATCATTTAAAATGCACCTAAAAAGGGATTGCGAATTGGATTGGCGTACTTACAGAGACCCTCGGCAACGTCACTTTTGGAAAAAGTGAGGTTGTCGATAAAATAAGGCCCAATCCCAATGAGCAGCAGGGGGATGAGGCGGAGGGCTGGACAACGATCTGAGATATCGGGTGGCTGGACCTTTGGAGAAAGGATTCCTATGTATCCCTCCTTGGGAGAGAATCAAGCCAGTCGTAGTTCACACGATACTAACAAGAAGCAAGAAAGGGTAGAGATATGCTTTCATACCTTTGCTGTGCTTACCTGTAGCTGCCGGGGAAACTGATGCTACCGGCTGCTCGACAAGGGCATTTGTTGATGATCAATCTCCGTCCAACACGGCTCGATGATCTTCCGTCCAACACGGGCCTTTGGTGAACCTCCTGTCCTACACAGTGCATTGATAATAAACCTTCCGTCCGACACGGATATTCGATAATGAACCTTCCGTCCGACACTAAACCGATGAACCTTCCGTCCGACACGGGATATTCGATGATTGAACCTTCCGTCCGACACGAAACCGATGAACTATCCGTCCGACACGGGATATTCGATAATGAACCTTCCGTCCGACACGAAACCGATGAACCTTCCGTCCGACACGGGATATCTGATAATGAACCTTTCGTCCGACACGGAAACCAATGAACCTTCCGTCCGACACGGGATATCTGATAATGAACCTTTCGTCCGACATGGAAACCGATGAACCTTCCGTCTGACACGGGATATCTGATAATGAACCTTCCGTCCGACACGGAAACCGATGAACCTTCCGTCCGACACGGGATATCTAATAATGAACCTTCCGTCCGACACGAAAACCGATGAACCTTCCGTCCGACACGAAAACCGATGAACCTTCCGTCCGACACGGGATATCTGATAATGAACCTTCCGTCCGACACGGAAACCGATGAACCTTCCGTCCGACACGGGAGATGATGAACCTTTCGAGACATTTACGATGAGACTTCCGTCCAACACGAGATATTGATGGTGAGACTTCCGTCCAACACGGGCCTTTGACGATGATCTTCCGTCCAACACGGGCGCTTGATAAGGAACCTCTGTCCAACACGGGATTTGATGGTGATTCACCATCCAACACAGGCACTCTGAGGAATACTCTCCTTCCATCACGGATTTTTGATGACTTGCCGCCCAACACAAACTTCTGATAATGATTCTTCGTCCAACACGGAAATTGGTGATCTTCCGTCCAACACGGGCAATTGATAATGAACCTCCATCCGACACGAGATATTGATGAGCCTTCCGTCCGACACGGGATATTGATGAAGAATCTCCGTCTGACACGGGATATTTAAAATGCCCCTCCCGTCCGACACGGGAATCTGAGAATAAGCTTCCGTCCAACACAGGAATTTTGATACACCTTCCGTCCAACACGGAATCGAGCACACCGTCCGTCCAACACGGGCAATGCTAATCCTTCGTCCAACACGGACAATGCTAATCCTTTCGTCCAACACGGGCAATTTGCTGAAGCTAAAGGGCATCTGAAACTCCTTTTGACGAGCAATGCTTGGAGACTGGGCAGCTGAGGCTCTTTTCGACGATGCTGATGACGATGACAAAGGAGGGAAAGGCCACCTGCAGGATTTGGAATCCTTGTCCAGATTGTGATCCGAGAGGCAATCCTCACAATCAAATTACGATCACCTGATCATTGTACTCTGCGGGGGGGGAAGACACAACACTCTAGGCACTTTGCACTTTATTCGACTCTTTTTGCCTATGCATTATTAATCTTTTGTTGCACAAGTCCATCTCAGCTGGGGAGAATAGGAAGTAGGGAGGTTTTCACACGGCTTGATGAGCAGATGTGTATGTAGCCATTATGCTATGAGGGATTGTGTATAGGACGAAAGTGTTTATGATGGGGTGGACCCTCTCCCACGAGGTGGAGAAATGATATGGCGCAGCTAGGCAAGTCGGGGGCGCTCTCTAGAGTACGAATTGCAGCAGGTCCGTTGCAAGTGAGGACAGAGTGTATCGTGCGTCTGAGACAACAAGCAGCAGAGGGGGGGGCAGAGAGCAATCCCGGCTTGGCGAAGCCCCAGTTGACAATACAAAGCGAACCTGGAGGGAAATCTGGTAAGGAGAGCCGGAGGGATACCTTAACCAAAGCCCTAGCTTGAGGACATTCCATGCAGCTTCATCGCAGGCAGAGTTATCTTGTGACCGAGGAGGCAACTCATCATTTCAAACCGTAGTCAATCAGTCGTTGGACAAGACTCGGAAGTGTTTACGTGCAGGGGCATATTTTTCGAATGGTGGAAATAGATCCCGAATCTGTGTATGACACTCTTGCTTTTGGGTTTGACTCTTTTGGGAGAGTATAAGCATCACAAGGTGTGGAAAAGTGTATGGAAGCCCCTGCTGACCGAAACGGTGTTTGGCTCTATCTTCCTATTATGTAGAAAGAGAAGATTTGTCGAGACACTTAAAAACTTGTCTTATTCGTGATGATCACAAAGCTACTTAAAACCCTTTATTGATGTTCGGGTTAGTCAACCGCCAAAGCCGACATGAACAAATATTCCAATTAATCACGAGGAGAAAGCCTACTGATATCGAGATCAAATTTGGAAAGACGGAACGAAGGATCTGTGTATAGGGACGGCCCTTGAGGAGATCAGCTTTTTCGAGATTTGTTTGTGATTTCGACCGGACCAGTTATGGTTGCCTACGTTCCCCTCCTTGGGAGGAGCTCAGGTCGCCGTAGTTTGGGCTTTATCCCGAATGAATAGAATGAACGGTGAAATTCGGGGATCTGAGGACCTTCGAGATTTTTTTTTGAGAGTCGAAAGAACGTGTCCTCTTAGAGTGTCGATGGGAGACACAGATGCGAAGCCCCAGTGGGACGTTCACGGCAAGTGTTTGTGGAGTAGAAATGAAATATGCTCACATGCGATGTCGAATGAACGGATAGAATTTGCAAAATCTTTGCTTGACGGTCCTTTGAGCCGGGATGGACTTGGCTCTTCTTTAAGCAATAATCTGTTTTAGATCTCGACGATGTTGGACTGAAACTGCTATCCGTAGGAACCGCGACCGGGTCTCGGGGTTTCGATCGCCTGGGTAATTCGGGATATCATGACCTCTTAAAACGAGAGGCCTACCGGGCTTTTTATCGATCGTACCTCTGAATATGAGAGGTTGGCTCTTGGGTATGTGTTTGGGATTTCTAAGGTGAGGAAAATCTGCGATTATATCTTACGCCTCTAAGAATGAGAGGTCGATCTTGGCTTTGCCAAGGGCAAGGGTAATGGTAGTGGGAATGTCCTCTAAAATCGAGAGGACGGCTTGGGATTGGTCAAGGTAGTTGTGAGGGACATCCATGCTGTCTCTTTATTCGCTCTGAGACTCCTCTTGAGTAACGACCGGATCCTTTGACTTTTGCTTTTGAGAGGATCGCTGGAGACTAGGCTCTCTTTCTTTTATTTTTCTTTTTTTTTTATTCTTTTTTTTATTCTTTTTTTTTTTTATTTTTATCTCTCTTTTTTTTCTTTTGAGAGGAGAATTTCAGCTAGTCCCCGGGATGGATCATTGCTTTCCGTCGTTCTTGAGCTTGGAGACGGTCGAAGCTTCTTTTGAATCACCGGAGTTTCAAGGATAGTCCCTTTTCTTCTGGCGATGGCTAAATGGGTTTCAAAATATGCCGATCTTGAAATGAAGGGATGTTGTTTAGTGAGGGAGGGGTAATGGCTTTTCTAGGGGTGAAAGGTTTCAACCGCAGCCCTACGGATGATCCGAACGAGATCGAGCCTTCATTGCTTGCTTAAGTCTACTCGAGAAAGATCCGTGCAAATTCATCGAACAACGAGATACGAGAGGACGAAGGAAGATATGTGAGCACATTGGAATCGAGGTGGGGAATGATATCGCCGATTTTCTCACTCGATCGATTCAAACATTAGTCATTTCAAAGCATTAGTCGGTGAGCAAGACAAGTGATCATTTGGAATAAGACCATTTCAATTGAGTGTAATGCAAAGTGTGCTAGTGATGTCTCGAGTCTAGCAAGAATAGAAACAAAGATTTTATCACCGCAAAGCAAAAACCTGGTCCAACTTGGACTCGATGCACTCATGTCCAACAAATGGACATTCTAGATCCTACGAGGACTGATTGACTTCTTCAACATTGGATGGACAGAAGAGCATCGTTGTCATCGGTGCGGTGAGAACCCTTCGCAATTATTCTGCCCTTCATAAGTCGCCCTCCTTATCTTTAGCAATCTGAGCAAACAACCGGGCCTCCCGCTTGCGAGGAAAAACATCTTCGAGGGTAGCCCGTAACTTTTCGATGGACGCACCATTTGCACTTTGCTGCTGACCTGTGGGATATGAACTTCCAGGTTGGTGGGCCATAATCCTCTCTGCACCGAGCCTTTTGGATTTCGAATCAGATAGACGACCGCTCGGGCACTTGAACTGCTTCCGCCTCGGGAATGAGGACCAATGAGCACCGGGAATGAGAGCGCACACCTAACTTGCCGTAACCTTGCAGAGGTGAAGAGGTGAGAGCGTGTATAGACGGATGGTAGAGAACTTTGAGAAGGTACGGAAGAGGAAAGAGCGGGAAAGGAGACGGACTCGTGCAACACTTTATTAATCTTCAAGTATAAATTGGTGTTTTAAGTCCTAGAGACGGTTGGAAAAGGCTAATCCTTTATTTCACGCAATCTAGACCTCGGGGGGGAACCTACGGACACATCATCCACAAATACACCAAATGCGTTGAGTCAAAATTAATAATAGGCCATCATACCTAATCAAAACCAAAGCATTTATGGGACGGACGAGCAGCCCTAATTTCTGGAAAAATTGGGCAGCCTAACGGGTATTCCTGAAGAATTTCAAGGAAAAATCCGGCATGACCTCTCGTCGGTGCATGTTGACAAAGCGACATGATCTCTCGTTAGAACATGCCGTGGGAACGACATGTCCTCTCGTGAAACCATGTTGCGATGGCAACATGCCCACACTTGCTAGGGTTTGGGGGAGGTACGAAAGTCTATTAAAAATTTTGAAGCAATTCATTTTAGTGTATTTGAAAAATGGCGTGTCAAAAACCAACCGTTTGGGTAAGGTTTAAATGTGTAGTGCCACCTATAACGCGCTAGGGGGATGGGTTTGACATTAGACGCTCAAGCGTAGGCGAATATTATCACCGTCCGCGATGCCGTCAATCGCATTCGAGGGTTCTAGATCTACGTGATGTAGTGTGCGGGATGGCTATCTTCCTTTATTTGCAAAAATGAATTTTTTATTATTTTTTTATTATTATTTTTTTTAATTTGAAAAGGGTGATAAAAGAAAATAACACACACACACTCCCACAGAGATACAATAAGCAAGGATCAATAATCTGATCATGGGGGATTGCCCACAACCACAACCTGTATCAATGAAATCAAATCTTGCAGAGTGGCACCTTCTGTCGCGCTACACAGATGCCCATGACATATTATGTCGCGTGACGAGAGAGGTCACTTCCAGAATCTGAACCAAATAATCATAACTAGCCCCAGCCTCCAAGCAAATGCAATAACTCAGCCCCAGCACCAGCACAACATAGACAACAAATATGGGACAAAAGGAGGGAACGAAATAAAACAAAGCACATAAGATGCATTTAAGCACATAAAATGTCACACAATCAAAGCACACACAAATGAATGAGATAGACGTTGAACAAGGACGAAAGTTTGACCCACTTTTGAAAACCAAGTTTCAAGTCCCCAGCGGAGTCGCCACTGAATGTGCGCTCGCCGAAAAAAAATGAGGAGTCGCCACGCCGTTTTTAAGGAAACATTGAAAACCTTTTAAAAGAGAAAATGGGTTCGGGGGTCAGGTTACGTGTTGGGAAGAACCGAGAGTTCACCCAACACGCCTTGTCCGTAGACGAGTCTTTTTATGTTCAACATTCAAGACATTCAAACGTGTGTGCAAAGTGTGTAACAAAATATATGTATAAAATGCATTTTAATGCTTTGTTTTATTGCTCAAAGAAAGAAATTACAACTTGTGAGTCATTTAATTTAGGAGACCACCACCTGATTACAACGAGGACAAACAACGTACAACTGAGAAATAACCAGCTGCAGATAGGCCAAGTATGTCGCACGACGCAGGACCATGAATGGCCAGTTGTGTCGCGGGACATACTCCGCCATCTGCAGAGGTTTTATAATCAATGAATTACAGAACAATAAAATGACAATCCTAGATTAACAAAAAATAGAAATCAGATCCCAACGACCTCTCAGAGAAAACCAATTTGCAGATGAGTGTGGATATGGAATCATCCACACTCACCTTAGCAATTCATGCCCAACGCACGACATCAAACAAGAGTATGTATAATCACTATGATCAATGTACAAAAACAGGTCCCAACGACCTCAAAGAGATCCAAGCTTAGATGAACGTGGATATGAGACGATCCACGCTCACCTTAGCACATCATGCCCAACGCATTCAATCACATGAGAAAAACAAGTATCATCACTACGATGAACGTATAAAACAAATCCCAACGATCAGAACATCCAAACAACTCAAGAGTATACTACATACTAAAATGAAGCTACAACAAAACCAATATACTCAGTTCTACACTATAAGCAATTTAACTTGCACTACGCAGCCAACAGAAACAGAACCACCAAATGAAATGGAGCATACTACATGCTGAATTTAAGTTGTAACAAAACCAAACACCAGATTCTACATCACGGCAAATATCAAGCCACGGCAGTTGCAATACACAGAAAAACAGAGAGAGAGAGAGAGTAAGGTTGAGATTTGTTACCCTCGTAGTGTCCTCAAATTCGATACCACGTTAGGTATCGAATTCTTCAATCAGCTCCGGAACAACTCCAAACTCAGATCGTGAATCGCTTTGAATTCTCCAGCGTATGTACGTGAATATGCGTTGAATGAGGACGGCGGTTTAGGATGTGATTTCGACAGAGGGACGCTAAGGGCTTGAACAGGAGCGGAGCTAATAGGTGGAATGGCCGGAATTCGGAGGTAGAACGGCGGTGGTGAACAGCTTCAGATCCGGAACAGGGGAAGAAGGCTTCGGCGGTTTTTGAGGTAGAGGGCAGAGAACGGTGAGGGAGATTTGGGGTTGGACTGGTTTGCCGGCGAATCGGTGAAGCGGTTGTTGTTGTTGGTGATAGAGACAAGGAATGGTGATGGGTAATTGAGTAGCGATTGAGAGGAGGTTGGGTTAGCGGTTGATTGGGTTTGGCGTGTGGAAGGAGGAACGATGCAACCGGTGGACGATTGTAAGGGAAGGAATTGGGTTTGGGTAAGGTCGCCAGCCGGAGGGAGAACTGGTTTTGGGAGAGATGGGTAGATGAAGAAGACGATTAGGGAGAGAATTCGTGAATTCCATTTAGAGAGAGAGAGAGGAGAGAGAGAGAGTATGTGTGTGTGTTGTGTATGAGTCCCCCTCCTTACAAATGAAAGTAAATGGGTATTTAAATGGTTGATTGGGAAATGAATTATAATGTCGCACGATCCAACGTCTCCAAATTTCATGTCTCAAGCTGTCGCACGACGGGCCACGTCCATAATCGCTTCTGGCGCCAAAACCTGCTTCTAGAACATTTCGGGTTAATTCCCAAGAGGTCCAAACTGATTTATTCTTTTTGGGTCCTTTTGTCCGGGAAAAATACTAAAAAATACTTCCTTCGCGAGAAACTCATAAAATATTTCCGAAAGTCTCGGAACGGACCGAGAATTTACCAAAATGCCCCTTAGTGCAATTTTATCATTTAAAATGCACCTAAAAAGGGATTACGAATTGGATTGGCGTACTTACAGGTTCACAAGAAACAGAAAAATGATCAGCAGAATTTCATGGTACAACTTCTGAATGAGCGAGGTATAGCAGCTATCCCTCAGCCAGATGGTACTTTCATCCTAATCGAGGACGACGATCCTTCACGATCAACTCCCCAAACCTTCAACCAGGTTCCTCCACCGTCACGCTACGGGAATCCTTCAAACCAAGGAAACAGCTGATCGGGGCTTCATATTGCCACCTCTCAAAGCACCCCTGTCATATACGGCCAAGCCAGTACTGTGGGCACCCCAACCCGAAACCTAACACGTGTCCCGAGCCGGAGAGTCCAAACTAAGAAAGACCACCTAAAATTTTTGAAAACATTTGGCTTAACTAAAAAGAAAACAACTTTAACATTAACCTTCAAACATTAACTTGGGTCATCTCCACTTGAAGAAAAAGGGGTAAACCAAACTTTAACAACCAACTTACTTAGTTACAACATTTACAAAAGTTCCCAAAGTTTAAGTTTGAAACCAAAGTTATATATATACATAAACTCCACCAAGGAGCTAAACCAAAATACAAAGTCATTTTATAAATGAGGTTTCTAAGTCTATTTCCCATGGATATTTATGAGAGGTTTCAATAAAGCTCCTCCATAGATTGAGGAATAGCAACTAACACCTCAACTATCAACCTTTACAACTAAGCACCTCACAACTTTTATAAACTTAATACTTTAAAAATTTAAATATTATAAAAGCACTACACACTTTATTTTTATTTCATTAAAACCCTTTAGCATTAAAATTAATTCCTTTTCACCCTAAATTCAAATAAACTAGTTAATGACCAACCTAACTTCATATAATTCATCCAAGCATAGAAATGAACACATAAAGCCAACTAGTAGTATAAAATGCACAAAATGAAATACTACCACCCGAACCCCACGTGCTCAACGTGTGCTAAAATAGTGCCTAATTTTAGGGTCGTGACACTCACTCCCCCTTAAAGAAAATTCGCCCCGAATTTTGAAATAGCTTACTTGCACTCTCAAACAACGAAGGATACTTTTCCTTCATCTCCGACTCTAACTCCCACGTAGCCTCTTCAATGGTATGATTCCTCCATAGAACTTTCACTACCGGAATGCTCTTCGTTCTCAACTCTTTAACTTGGAACTCTAGGATTCGCAAAGGCTCTTCAACATAGGACATATCCGCTTGAATCTCTTCGGGAGGTGAACTCAAAATGTGAGAAGGATCGTGGCAATATTTCCTCAACATCGACACATGGAATACGTCATGAAGCAAGGAAAAAGATGGAGGCAATGATAAACGATAAGCTAATTCCCCAATCTTCTCTAAGATCTCAAATGGCCCAACGAACCTTGGAGCTAGTTTCCCTTTATTTCCAAACCTTTTTATCCCGATCCTCGGAGAAATCTTCAAGAAAACTAAGTCACCAACTTGGAAAGATAAGTCCCGCCTTCTGTTGTCGGCGTAGCTCTTCTGCCTACTCTGAGCCGTCTTCAATCGATCTCGGATTACCTTGATCTTCTCTGTTGAATCTTTAACCAAATCCGGACCCCAAAGCTTGGCTTCACCCACTTCATCCCAACACATAGGCGATCTACACCTTCTACCATACAACGCTTCATAAGGAGCCATCTCAATGCTAGATTGGTAACTGTTGTTGTAGGCGAACTCAACCAACGATAGATGATCCTCCTAAGACAATTGAAAATCCATCACACAAGCTCTAAGCATATCCTCAAGTATCTGAATAGTTTGTTCCGTCTGCCCATCTGTTTGAGGATGAAACGCCGTGCTGAAATATAACTTGGACCCCAAAGCTTCATGTAATGCTCTCCAAAATCTCGAAGTGAATCTCGGATCTCTATCTGAAACGATGCTAACGGGAACTCCATGAAGTCTAACAATCTCCTTCATATACAACTGAACTAACCTCTCCATCGAAAATTTAGTTGACACGGGAATAAAGTGAGCCAATTTCGTCAATCTATCCACGATAACCCATATATCATCCATCTTCTTCGCGGTAAGAGGCAAACCCGTTACAAAATCCATTGAAATCCCTTCCCATTTCCACTCCGGAATGTCTAATGGTTGAAGTAGCCCCGCCGGTCTTTGATGCTCGGCTTTGACTTGTTGACATGTTAAACATTTAGACACAAACTCCGCTATCTCTCTCTTCATCCCATTTCACCAATATCCTCGTTTCAAGTCTTGATACATTTTAGTACTACCCAGATGAATGGCGAACTTAGACTTATGTCCATCCTCTAACACACGCTTCTTAATCTCCGGTGATGAAGGAACACAAATTCGGCCTTGGAAAGTTAGACTTATGTCCATCCTCTAATAATTTTATTCAACTCCGGATCAATTGATTGGGCTTCCATCAAATCTCCATACAAAGTTGGAACGGCTCGGACATTAGTAAAAATCAACTCATGTCTTGACTCTCGGAAACTCAAAGTTGACAAGTAAGCCTTTCGGCTAATCGCATCCGCAACAACATTTGCCTTCCCCGGATGATATGAATCACACAATCAAAATCTTTCAAGAACTCTAACCATCTTCGTTGTCGGTTATTCAACTCCTTTTGTGTAAATAAATACTTCAAACTCTTATGGTCCGTGAAGATCTCAAATCTTGCCCCGTAAAGATAGTGTTTCCACTTGTGCAACGCAAAAATAATCGCAGCTAATTCCATGTCATGGGTAGGGTAATTCTGTTCAGCCGGTGACAACTTCAGAGAAGCATAAGCAATCACTTTCCCACCTTGCATCAACACACATCCCAAGCCCTCCTTCGAGGCGTCACTGAAAATAACGAAGTTCTCGCAACCGTCTGGAAGGGTAAGAACATGAGCTGATGTCAATCTCTTCTTCAACTCATTAAAACTTGCTTCACATTTAGAATCCCAAACAAAAGATACATCTTTCCGAGTCAATCTAGTTAACGGAGTTGCAATGCGAGAGAAACCCTCGATAAACCTTCTGTAGTACCCCGCTAACCCAAGAAAACTACGAACCTCTGTCACCGTTGAAGGTTGCTTCCAACTGACAACTGCTTCAATCTTGGAAGGATCAACTGATATCCCCGAACTAGAAACCACATGCCCCAAGAAATATATCTGCTCGAGCCAAAACTCACACTTTTTGAATTTGGCAAACAATTGCTTTTCACAAAGAAGAGAGAGAACAATCCTCAAATGAGTCTCATGCTCCTCCCGGGACTTAGAATAAACAAGAATTTCGTCGATGAACACCACAACAAAGATATCAAGGTACGACTTGAAGATACGGTTCATTATATCCATAAATACGGCCGGAGCGTTAGTCAACCCAAAAGGCATAACCACGAACTCATAATGACCATATCTCGTCCTGAAAGCTGTCTTGGAAATGTCATCGGGTCTAATCTTCAACTGATGGTATCCACTTCTCAAATCAAGCTTTGAGTAAATAACGGAACCTTGGAGTTGATCAAATAAATCATCAATGTGCGGGAGAGGATATTTGTTCTTGATTGTTGCTTGGTTCAACAAACGGTAGTCGATGCACAATCTCAAGGTACCATCTTTCTTTCGGACAAATAAAACCGGAGCTCCCCAAGGTGACACACTTGAACGGATAAATCCCCGATCTAAAAATTCTTGCAATTGAGTCTTTAACTCCTTCAACTCAGCCGGAGCCATTCTATAAGGCGCTTTAGAAATAGGTGCGGTACCGGGTACTAAATCAATACAAAACTCGACCTCACGGTCAAGAGGCATAGAATACTCGGTGGAAAACACATCACCAAATTCATTAACAACCAGGACATCAACTAACTCAGGGGATTTCTTACTTGAATCTACCACATAAGCCAAATACCCCGCACACCCTTTAGAAAGCAATTTTCTAGCCTTTAAAGCAGAAATAACATGTATGCCAAACATAGACTTATCAGCATCAAAGACAAAAGTAGGCATATCAGGTATATCAAATGAGACCTTCTTCCTACGACAATCAACCAAGGAATGGTAATGACTCAACCAATCAATACCAAGAATAATATCAAAGTCCCGGATTTGTAACTCTACTAAATCTGCCGGCAATACATGCCCACAAATAACCACATCACATCCATTATATACCAAGGAAGAAGTAAGGAACTCTCCCATAGGAGTCGAAACCTCACGCACATAAGGCATAAAATCAGGTAGTTTATGCAATGCAAAAGCAAAATGAGACGCCACAAATGAATGGGAAGACCCGGGATCTATAAGGATGCGGGCCTTAACTCCTGAGACAGGAACAATACCTCTAATGACAGCGTTAGGGTCAACCTCTCCTTTTCCTAAAGCAAACACTCGGCCTTGAACTTTATCTTTAGGTTTTCCCTCATTATCTCTTTTGACTCCTCCTCTTGGTCCACCTTGTCCACTACCTGATACTTTCCCTCGAAGCTTGGGACAGTTCTTCCGGAAATGACCATCTGCTCCACATTCTAAACACTTTCCAAACTTGCTCCAACACCTATCCTCTAAGTGACCCGGCTTCTTACAAAAACCACAAACAATCCCGAACTGTCTTGAAAGAGTACGAACCGTTGGAGTCGCCACACTTCCGCCTCTTGCTACCCCCGGGGCTAAAAATCTTGGTGTCCCTCTATTCTATCACGAACCTTGTCCTTGGAACCGCTGCTTGCTTCCACTTCCACCTTCAGACTTACCCTTATGCTCTTCAATATCATTCTCTATTCTATAGTCTCGGTTCAACGCTGCTTGGAAATCAGTGAAGTCATGAGTCAATAACTGCTTCCGGAACTCTAGCCTTAACCCTTTCACGAAATGGTATACCCGCCTTTCTTCTTCCGACACCAAATGTGGACAATAATGAGCTAACTCCGTAAACTTGGCCGAGTACTGTGCTACAGTCATTGTTCCTTGCTCCAGTTGAAGAAATTCAACCTCCTTTCTGTCTCTTGTCACCATCGGAATAAAATGGTCCCGAAACTTGCGTGTGAAGTTCTCCCATGTCTGCGGTGTATGATCTCGGTCCCAACTGTCTTTGAATATATGCCACCAATGCTCTGCCGCTCCCTCCAACTTGAAGACAGCGCACCTTACCTTTTCATCATCTGGGCTCTCCATTGCTGCGAAGATCTTGTTCATTGCCTCGAGCCACCTCTCCGCCTTCACCGAATCCGGATCACCATTGAAACTTGGGGGTGCCATCTTCACAAATTTCTCAAGTCCATGCCCTTGCCTACCTTCCGGTTGTTGTTGAGCTCTACCTTGATTTGCCATGTTCTGTAAGAATACCCTAAACATGTCCATCATTTCAGCATTAGGATTGTTATTACCCCCTTTATTGTCAACATTACCCTGTGCCCGATGCTGATCATCCTCATTCCCAGCCATTAGAACAAATACCTGCATCAAACACTCAGCGTCAGTTATCACACACTCCCCCTTAAACAAGACATCTACCCTTGACCTCTAGACGAGGCTCTGATACCAACTGTGGGCTCCCCGATCCGGAACCTAACACGTGTCCCGAGCCTTGGAGAGTCCAAACTAAGAAAAACCACCTATAAATTTTTGAAAACATTTGACTTAACTAAAAAGAACACAACTTTAGCATTAACCTTCAAACACTAACTGGGGTCATCTCCACTTGGAGGAAAAGGGGTAACCAAACTTTAAGAACCAACTTACTTAGTTACAACATTTACAAAAGTTCCCAAAGTTTAAGTTTGAAACCAAAGTTATATATATACATAAACTCCACCAAGGAGCTAAACCAAAATACAAAGTCATCCCAACTAGGACAACAACATACCCGACAACCCAAAATACAAGTACAAACTCCGCACCGTCCTCACTGGCCGGGTCCTCCTGTCTTAGTCCGATCTAAAACATTAAAGGGAGAAGGGTGAGAATAAATCTCAATAAGTTATTATGAATGCACAATATGCCAAGTAAGATGCAACATATACAAGGTGCATATAACACATTAGAAAAGCCGTAAACACATTACATTACATTGGTTTACCTTTTCTCGTCTGACCAATAAGTCGTACAACATCGGGAGATAAAACTCCACTCATTTGTGAACTGCTTGAGGATATTCACATCTTATAAGACCCGTTTTTCAGGGAACCATATAAGATACTAGCAAGTCTGTAAGGCTTTTGGCTTAATACAGATGCTATAACCCCAATCTGTGGCCACAAAAAGGGGACAGTCACAGGTATAACGTAATTTAATCACATTTGGTCACACTTTCCATAATTGATCGTATTCCGTTATACCCCTAAACATCAGCTGATTAACACAAGTTCAAGCACATAATAGTTACTTGAAATGAAATCCACCAAAGGGATAAAAATATAACAACATGGTAAAGCATACTCATGTTCAATCAATACCATAGTGCAACATTCATTTCATACACTATGTATAGTACAATCAATGAATATGAACTCAAGTAAGGCAACAAGGTATCATAAACCAGCCCTACATAATCAATATACAACAATACATGACCTCTATAAAGGTCCAAGTTTAAATTACCAAATTGGATTCACTTTGGTTAATTGACGAATCAAGGTTGTCAAGCATTTTCCAAACAATATTTAAAACTCTTCCACAATTCCATTTTAACCAAGTAAGACATAATTATGGAGCTAAAATGTTTTACTTTAATCTAAGTTAAAGAGGTTTCAATTATGTTCTAAGTTGAGTAGGTTTCGCATGTGCCTTGAAAAAAAGCTTCAGTGTTGACAGGTTATGGCACGACTCGTGCCTTTGAGTCCCCAAATCAATCAGCAAGGGTGACAAATTATACACGACTCGTTCCCAAGAATGGGCCATGTGCACGACTCGTGCCCCTTGGCACGACTCGTGCCAAGGCCAAAATCGTACATCGCCTTCAAGACATCAAGAATGCATCAAACCCATTTTCCTTTACCCATTTCCTCTGTTTTCCAAGAGCCCAAAACAGTTATAACATAACCAAAATTAGTACCAAACATCATCAATACAACCCCAATCTATTCCATACTCCTTCCAACATAAACCAACACCAGCCAACAACATTTTAGTACCAAATTTATATCATTTTGCCATGCAACCATTCTATCAAGTCATTAACACCCCAAATTCCCATATACCATTATGCTTTCAACTTCAACACCTCATTATAACCAAAAATCAGTTCAACCTTTATAAAAATCCTTTTAAATCAATTATCAGGGTTTAACAATACCAAAATCATTATCTTGCAACAAAACATCCAATAGCATCATAAAATGAACAATTAATTGAAAGAAGTCATAATAACTTACCAAATAATGCGAAATTGAATATTTATTTTTCCGGCTCTAAACGATCCCCTCGGCACCACGAACAAGAATATGCGATTTGTTTTAAAAACGGAAAGGTATTGAAGGGTGTAGAATTTATGGAAGGGAGGTTAGGGTTTGGTTCTCCATGGATGATTTGAGAAGAAAAGGATACTCATCATTTTACAAATGAGGTTTCTAAGTCTATTTCCCATGGATATTTATGAGAGGTTTCAATAAAGCTCCTCCATAGATTGAGGAATAGCAACTAACACCTCAACTATCAACCTTTACAACTAAGCACCTCACATCTTTTATAAACTTAATACTTTAAAAATTTAAATATTATAAAAGCACTACACACTTTATTTTTATTTCATTTAAACCCTTTAGCATTAAAATTAATTCCTTTTCACCCTAAATTCACATAAACTAGTTAATGACCAACCTAACTTCATATAATTCATCCAAGCATAGAAATGAACACATAAAGCCAACTAGTAGTATAAAATGCACAAAATGAAATACTACCACCCAAACCCCACGTGCTCAACGTGTGCTAATATAGTGCCTAATTTTAGGGTCGTGACAAGTACTACCCCTTTCACTCAATGCAACCAGCGCAGCGCTGGACCATCTCAAACAGATCCCAATATCCATCAAAATCCTCCCGTGTTCACTTCCTTCTCTCAATATGCCCAGCATTCACCAGGTTTCCCCCACATAACTTTTTCGACCCATTACTTCGGATAACCTGTAGCTGCTTCATGGCCTCAAATCCCTCAATTTTCACAGTATCCACTAAATTATACTCTGTTCCCTTAAAGCCCGTTTGTCCAATCACATATCATGGTTCCCTCCGCCAATGGACCTTTGGTTACTGATTCCAGCGGCCCAGAGGTTTCTATTGACCCGCATGTGGTTATGCCAGCAGAACAAAAGGCAGACGAAAGTACGGGAGAACCTTGCAAGGAAGAGAGCCAGAATCTTTCCGAAATCCTGAAATCACTGCCCGAGGATGAACAAGTGAGAATCCTCGAGTCACGTTTGAAGCCATCGCAAAACATCGCCGCCCATCGCTTCGCCTTGATCTTCGAGCCATGGCCAACACGGGTTCCCAGTTCGAGAAGGCCCTGAATGAAAAGCAGGCCCGAGCACAGAGCCATCTTACCAGTAGAGAACAGCAACTGCATTCAACCCTGCACCGGCCCCCGGCAAAGGAAAAGACACTACTGTCAACTACATCCATCGTGAACATCGGGCCAAGCAACGGTAGCAGACCCTACAAAGCAATGACTCTTTCGGAGACAAAGCATTCCCGTCGCCTCGACAAACTAGACATGCCTCTAAGCAAGAAGTTGGAGAAACCGATCAAAGAAGACCTACTCAAGCCCGCGGCGAACTACAAGCCAAAGAATCCCACGCCAAGGCCGACAGCAAGGCATCGCGCTTCCACCAGCACTCATAGGCACACAACTAACAATTGCTTGGGCCGCGATACGCAATTCAAGATCTAATAGAAGACGCAAAGCTTGAGCGTCCCGGGAAGTTCATCAACAAAAGAGCAAATAGAGTAGGGGCTACCTATCCTCGAGATCTGTCAACTGTCTTTTGGTCAACCTTCGTAGGTTCTAGTACTTTCCTCATTTAATCAAGTCCTCCTTGGACATTGTAGATAATCTTAATCTTCTATAAAAGAGTCTTTTTCTTTTCTTGCTAGACTTGAGTCATTATTTGCACACCTACATTACAACTAATGAAATGATTATATCCTAAATGATCACTTGCATTGCTCAACCAATAAACTCTGGAAATAACTAATGTTCTGATTAATCGGTGTGAGAAAGTCGACTGGTGCCCTCCCCATACACTTTCCTTACCTCACAAAGGCCTCCATCAAGTCATACACTTCCCAAAAAACGTCCCCACCATCACCTTGATCAAGTCAGCGACGGAGGCAACATCAAGGAACAACAAAAGGTCACTCAACCTCGAAAGATTGACCCCATGTCGACAACGACCTCGGAGCTCGCCTTCGCCCTCGTGCGCATCGAGAAAGTTCAAGCAGGAGCTTGCCTTCGTCCTCAAGAACTTCAAAAAAAAAAGGAGAGAAAAGTTCAAACAAGAACTTCAAAAAAAAAAAAAAAGAGAGAAAAGTTCAAACAAGAACTTCAAAAAAAATGAAAAAAAAGAGAGAGAAAAGTTCAAACAAGAATTTAAAAAAAAAAAGTGACGCCAAGGACCCAGCACCGCCAATCAAAAGCTTGAAAGATGGGCAAACAAAGTTAAAGCTCGAAGAATGGAGGTTGTCGATAACAATGGAGCGGTCAAAGCAAAGGCAAAAACACATCATAAGCCCTTACGCTACATTCGAATTCTTTCTCCCCCGGTGAAAGACGCTGATCAAGAAGCAATGGAATCACGAAAGAAGCCGTCAACAACGACTTGTCAAGGAATCACCTCGAGGCCCGTACCTCATCATCCAAACATCCCATCCGAGCCTTTTCACCAAAATGACCACAAATGTTCATACCCTATTCTCAAAGCCAAAACACAGTTCAGCCAGAACTACGACGGCCTGAGCTCCTTACAGTGAGGGGAACGTAGGCAACCAAAAATGGTTCGGTCGTAAACACATACAAATCCCATAAACCCGGTCTCATCAATGACCTCCCCTATACACAAAACTTTCTTTCACACACAGCCAACTTTGATCCGCGACATCAGTTGACTTTCTTCTCACGATTAATCAAGACATTTTTTCATATCGAGATTAATGGTTAAACAACCTGAACATTAACAAAGGGTTTAAAGCAATCTTGTGATCATTATGAATAAAACATGTTTTCAGATGTCTCGACAAGTCTTCTTTTTCTACGATAATAGAAAAAATAAAGCTAAACACTGTCTTTCTGTCAGCAAGAGCTTCCATACACTTCTCCAAACCTCTCTACGCTCATACTCTCCCAAAAGAGTCAAACCCAAAGCGAGTTTTGGTACATACATTAAACTAGGCATCCACATAAAATCGGGATTCGTTCCCACTTCTCTAAAATACATCCTTGCGCGTATACATTACAAGCCACATCTTATACACTTTGGTTGACCAATCGAAAGAATCAAGGACAGTTGCCTCGTCAGGCCACATGAGGTTCAACTCAGATTGGGGCTGCATCAGATTCACTCTAGAATCCCCATAGATGACCAGCGATTCCTTCAAACTGGGGCTTCACCAAGTCATTTCTTCAGACTGGGGCTTTGCCACACGAAGAGAGCTTTTTCATCCCAAGGGTTTACTTTGAGTTCCGATTTTTGGGGCTTGTCAGAAGCATCTTTCGGCATTACGGTTTTAATCAGAATTGGGGCTTCTCAGATACAACTTCGACAGATCAGAATCTGAATCCTCATGACACCTCCGGGCAACAAGAGCACGCAAGGGCGCTTTTCTCAAAGAAGTCTTCCCTTCCTTCAAACACCACAGCCTTCGTAACCTACTGGTGGGAAAGCGAAAATATCCCCGCCGACACCACGGTTCGGGCATCAGGACACAAGAAAGTCTCCAATCTCGGCAATCTTACTGCCAACAAGAAGCGTAACCCCCAGAAGGATCAACCAAAGTTCAACTTATCAAACCTCAATGCAATCTAGAGGCACCACCAAAACCTCTACCTCTCAAATGTTGGAGGACCCGATCCCCACTCAGCTCAAGCAGACCCAGGCAAACATTTCCCTTTGGTCCCTGCTCACATCTTCATACCTCACAAGCTCAAGCTAGAGGAAAGTTTGGCCCGCACCATGGTCCCCATGGATGCAACTCCAGAAGAAGTAATCCAGATGATCAGCAATATCCACTATGGAAACATCATCACCCTCACAGATTTGGACCTACCAAGATTTGGGGTTGACCACAATGAGCCGCTTTGCATCACCGTTTCGTACTCCTAATGAATGTCTTGCCCCACAAGATGATGGACCTGCTTGACATCAAGCCCACAGATTTGAAGCCTTCAGTCCACACTTCAAGGCCTAAGATTCTACTTCCCGTACAGTTCTTGGGGTTGCTACTCTAATCATCTGGTTTGGCAAGCGGATGATCCCTACCGAATTTCAAGTGTTGGACATTCCTATCACTTTCACAGCCCATCCCGGGATGACCTTGCCGCATCAAATGAATGGCGTGGCATCCACCCTTCACCAATGTATCAAGTTTATGCAAGGCAACGTAGCCGACAATGCCTACGGCGACATGGCCACCACGAGGGGACCAGCACCAACGACATTCCAGTGTTAGAGATCAAGCATGATGATGGCATTAACTGGGTTCACCTTGGAGACCTCTAAGATCCAAATATGCAGGATGGACCTTCCACTATTTTGGGACAAAATCCCTCCCGCCATGAAGATGATGAAACTCATGAACTTCATCCCAGGACTGGGGCTCGGCAAAAGGTTACAAGGACAATACCAAGTCATCAAAGTCAAGGACCACACTACGCCCGTAGGCTCCTGCTATATGCCAACACCAGCTGACATCAGGAAAAACAAGAGGCTCGCCAGCACCAAAGCAGCATCCCGCAAAAGGGGAACCTCCTACGGCACACCCAACCTCCGACCTTACAGCTTCGACCTCGCTCGCTACTT
The DNA here is from genome assembly GCA_022495995.1 of Adenophora triphylla var. japonica. Lineage (NCBI taxonomy): Eukaryota > Viridiplantae > Streptophyta > Magnoliopsida > Asterales > Campanulaceae > Adenophora > Adenophora triphylla. The sequence goes on from JAFEMH010004166.1 coordinate 183,757, forward strand.
CGTCAAAGGAACCAACAGCAGAACTGAGGGAACCGACAGCGGAACCGACAGCAGAACCGAGGGAACCGACAGCAGAACTGAGGGAACCGACAGTGGAACCGACAACAGAACTGAGGGAACCGACAGCAGAACTGATGAAGATGAGAAAGAAGTATATACATAGACTACATAAAAGATGGGAAAGCTAGCACAGAACCTCCAGCGTTTCAGAGGACTCAGGTTTAATCCGAAAAGAGGAGCATTCCTTGACATCACTGCACTACCTGGACCAAGCTTGCCACCACTGCTCAAAGATAAATACCCATTCAAAAAGGATACCCAACCTCGTTAGGCCTATCCTGTCATCTCCCTGCGAGATCCTTCCTCGAGATTTTGCATCTCGTTATCTCCGCGTGAGATTCCTTCCTGAGATTCTATATCTCGCCATCACCCCGTGAGATCCCTTTCTGAGATTCCGCATCTCGCTATCTCCCCATGAGATTCCTTCCCGAGATTTCGCATCTCGCTATCTCCCCGTGAGATTCATTCCCGAGATTTCGCATCTCGCAATATCCCCGAGAGATTCCTTCCCGAGATTTCGCATCTCGCCATCTCCCCGTGAGATTCCTTTCCGAGATTCCGCATCTTGCCATCTCCCCATGAGATTCCTTCCCGAGATTTTGCATCTCGCTATCTCCCCGTGAGATTCCTTCCTGAGATTCTACATCTCGCCATCTCCCCGTGAGATTCCTTTCCGAGGTTCTGCATCTCGCTATCTCACCGTGAGATTCCTTCCTGAGATTCTGCATCTCGCTATCTCCTCGTGAAATTCCTTTCCGAGATTCTACATCTCGCTATCTCCCTGCGAGATCCTTCCTCGAGATTTTGCGTTTCGTTATCTCCTCGTGAGATTCCTTCCTGAGATTCCGCATCTCACCATCTCCCCGTTAGATTCTTTCCTGAGATTCTACATCTCGCAATCTCCCCGTGAAACTCCTTTCCGAGATTGTGCATCTCGCTATCTCCCCGTGAGATTCCTTCTCGAGATTCCGCATCTTGCCATCTCCCCGTGAGATTCCTTTCCGAGATTCTACATCTCGCTATCTCCCCATGAGATTCCTTTCGAGATTCTGCATCTCGCTATCTCTCCGTGAGATTCCTTCCCAAGATTCCGCATCTTGCCATCTTCTCGTGAGATTCCTTTCCGAGATTCTACATCTCACTATCTCCCCGTGAGATTCCTTTCGAGATTTTGCATCTCGCTATCTCCCAGTGAGATTCCTTCCTGAGATTCTGCATCTCGCCATCTCCCTGTGAGATTCCTTTTCAAGATTCTGCGTCTCGCTATCTCCCCGTGAGATTCATTTTTGAGATTCTACATCTCGCTATCTCCCCGTGAGATTCCTTCCGAGATTCTGCATCTCGCTATCTCCCCGTGAGATTCCTTCCCGAGATTTCACATCTTTCCATCTCCCCGTGAGATTCCTTTCCGATATTCCACATCTCGCCATCTCCCCGTGAGATTACTTTTTGAGATTCTGCATCTCGCTATCTACCCGTGAGACTCCTTTCCGAGATTCGGCATCTCGCTATCTCCCCGTGAGATTCCTTCCCGAGATTCTGCATCTTGCCATCTCCCCGTGAGATTCCTTTCCGAGATTCCGCATCTCGCCATCTCCCCGTGAGATTCCTTTCCAAGATTCTGTATCTCGCTATCTCCTCGTGAGATTTCTTCCCGAGATTCCGCATCTTGCCATCTCCCCGTGAGATTTCTTTCCGAGATTCCGCATCTCGCTATCTCCCCGTGAGATTCCTTTTCGAGATTCTGCATCTCGCTATCTCCCCGTGAGACTCCTTTCAGAGATTCTGCATCTCTCTATCTCCTCGTGAGATTCCTTTCCGAGATTCTTCATCTTGCTATCTCTCCGTGAGATTCCTTTCCGAGATTCTGTATCTCGCTATCTTCCCGTGAGATTCCTTTCCGAGATTCTGTGTCTCGCTATCTCCCCATGAGATTCCTTTTCGAGATTCTGCATCTCGTTATCTCCCCGTGAGACTCCTTTTCGAGATTCTGCATCTCGCTATCTCCCCGTGAGATTCCTTCCCGAGATTTCACATCTTGCCATCTCCCCGTGAGATTCCTTTTCGAGATTCCGCATCTCGCCATCTCCCAGTGAGATTCCTTTCCGAGATTCTGCATCTCGCTATCTCCCCGTGCGACTCCTTTCCGAGATTCGGCATCTCGCTATCTCCCCGTGAGATTCCTTCCGGAGAGCATCTTGCCATCTCCCCGTGAGATTCCTTTCCGAGATTCTGCATCTCGCTATCTCCCCGTGAGATTCCTTCCCGAGATTTCGCATCTTGCCATCTCCCGTGAGATTCCTTTCCAAGATTCCGCATCTCGCCATCTCCCCTTGAGATTCCTTCCCGAGATTCCGCATCTTGCCATCTCCCCGTGAGAATCCTTTCCGAGATTCTGTGTGGGTGCCTCCAACCTCCATGAACCTAAAACCCGTGTCCCAGGATGGAGGGTCCCAAAACAACCTTTTTTTTTTTTTAAGAAAAACTAAAACAAACTTTTCTTTAAACGAACTTGAAAAGTATAACACCCATTTTCAAAACAATTTCAAAATAACCTCTCTACTTAGAGGTGAAATATAAACCTGCTTCTACCAGTTATAACCTGTATCATTTACAAGTACTACAACTGCAATGGGTTACACAAGCCAACTTTAAACCAAACACTCCCAAGATTAATTACATCAACATAACTTAATCACCACTATTCCCAACTCCCAAACAAATATATACATACTCTGACAACCCAAAATACGATCCAAACTCCTTCCTGGCCTCACCGGTATGGTCCACCTGTCTCAGCTGAATCTAAAACAGTAAAGGGAGAAGGGTGAGATAAAATCTCAGCAAGCTATTATGTATGCAACAATATGCCATACCATATGCAACACATAACAGGTTGCTCACAATCACATTGGAAAACAGTAAACACTTTACGTTACCTTTTCCTCCGGACCAGCAAGTCCTACAATAGGCAACATATAAACCAGTTGCTCATATAATATGCAACACACATAGGTTGCTCAAATATCAAATATGCAACACCAAACAGGTTGCTCAAATATCACATTGGTAAAGCGGTAAACACATTCCGTTATCTTCTCTTTACCTTTCCCAATCTGGGTCATATGTAGTACTACGGTGGGAGGGATACTCCGCTCATTTGGTGAACTGCTAGTGCACCTTCACTTCTTATAGACCCCTTATAGAGATTCATATAAGCTGCCTCGCTATCTTGTGGCATGACTGCACATATCCACAGACGCTGAACCCCTCAATCCGTGGCCACAGAAGGGGGTGAACGGTCCAAGTATAAAGACATCCAACCACCTTATGAAATACTTTCTCATAAGTGATAGGATTCTCTATACCCCCGAATATCAGCTGACATAACTTCATTCAAGCACATAATAGTTACTTGAAATTAAGTCCACCCAATGGGACATCAACACATATAAATATAACATGTTACTGCAACTCATGTTAAACCAATGAAACAGTGCAACACATATTTAAAAACTATGTGCACAATTAATTATGAATATGTAAACACTTATGGCACAACGTATATCACATAAGTCCTACACATTCGTGATCAATCCCATAATGCAGTGCAAGATATATGTCACGCACTATCTAAACCTATAACCACATATAGGTAACCACGTAGGGGTACAATATAAGATAAGTAGTCCTACGCATTCCTGTCATAAGGTGGAACACTTCTATAAAGGTTCCAACCAAGCACTTAGTGTATTACACCTTCTACACATAGTTTGAACCAACCGCCATGTAAATATAACCATGTAAGGCACCATATATCACATACGAGGCCTACACATTCAAAACACAATGTATAATTTAGTAACAGGATATTAACACTCCTGCCACAACCAAGTAAATAGTGCACAACACACTTGAGGCACTTATAAGAGTAAATAACCCTACACAGGTCATCACATAAGGCTACAATATCATATAAGTAACCCTACGCGTTCACAATATCACATTACACACCTTTTCTTAAGGTTTCAAGTTCAAATACCAAGTTTGTCTAACTTTGGTTCAAGTTTTACATTCGCCTCTCAAGCATTTTCAAGACATTAATTAAAGTCTTTCTCAATATAATTTTGGACCATTTAAGGTTCCATTATATGATACTAAAGTTATACTAGAGTTATAGTTAAAGAGGGACTATATTTCAATAATAGGTTCATAACCAAGTCAGAAATCCACATAAGCATCAAATAAAATTATCACCGTAACCCAAATATTGATTTATGTGTGAATGACTTTAAATTGCTATTAATTTATGAAATTTGGAAGGTCACTGCCCCCAAACAAATAAGGGTAACTGCCATTTTCATCCAAACGTACTTTGGCTCTACTTCCACTTTAGTCAATATTTTTTTTTGTACAAAAGTTATTGTGGAATTATAATGAACTGAAACAGTACTTGAAGCCTCCTTTCCAATTAAACCAATCCAAGTTTACAACTCCATCACCCTAACTATTTATCGAATTTTTTCCCAAATAATCCCGTTTTACTTTTTTATTTACGAAAATGACTTACTGTTCAAACTATTTCCCAAAATGTCCTCTTTTTTGAAACTCGCTACACCGTGTAGCGAGTTTGACTAGGGTTGGTCAAAACTCGCTACACCGTGTAGCGAGTTTAGGGCAATTAATTAGGGCCGTTGGGAAAATTAATTAGGTCATTTAATTAAACTAAATTCGCTACACCGTGTAGCGAGTTTTGACCAGAAGTCAAACTCGCTACACCGTGTAGCGAGTTCAATTTAAACCCTTACACTTCTCAGTTCACGCATTCAAAGAAAGAAAACAAAAAAAACTTAAACCTTCTCCATTCATACCTCCATAGCCGACTGATTTTGCCAAGAAGAAGAAGAACAGTTCGAGCCTTGATCTAGCCAAGCCAAGGATTTTGCCAAGAAATTCAACCTTTTTCTTAATTGTAAGTTTAAATTTGTATATTAAGTTGAATTTTAGTTTTGATTTTATTATTCATTTACTTATAATTTATGATTTTTTTTTTAATTCCGAATTTCTATATTGCCGAGAAGAAGAACATTGCAATTTAGGATTTTTTTGGTTGATTTGTTGTTGAAATATTGTTATTCCCATATTTATGTGACTAATTTTTATTTAATTCCGAATTTTTTTATTATTTTGGTTGATTTGTTGTTGAAATATTTTTATTCCGAATTTATGATTTTTTTTTAATTCCGAATTTTTGACTAATTTTTATTTAATTCTGAATTTTTATTTAGTTTTTTTGGTTGATTTGTTGTTGAAATATTATTATTCCGAATTTATGTGACAAATTTCTATATGCCAAGAATTATTTTTTATTTTTTTATGATTTTTTTGGTTGATTTGTTGTTGAAATAGTGTTATTCCCATTTATGTGACTAATTTTTTTGATTTTTTTTATGACATTGCAATTTAGGATTTTATTTTTGGTTGAACTATTGTTAAATATATAGATGTAAATATTATTTCTGATGAATTAATTGTGCCCTATACATAGTTTAATTGTGTCTATTTATTTTTTATCAAAAAAAAAAAATAATAGCAAATTTAAAGTAAATTGGGTCATTCATTTTAGAAAATTTTAGAAGGGAGTATATAGCAAATTTGCTCATAATAGAAATAAATAGCAAATTTGAAAAGATTTTTGAATATTTTTTTGGGACGGAGGGAGTACAAAGTTTAACTTGTGTGAGATTATAGGAAATTTGATTACCGAGATAGGAACGTGAGCTTGTCCGAACAAGGTCCAAGTGGATTGTGCCCTAATGACTCTTATAAGTTATAGGTAATCAGAACGGAATCCTTAATTCGTGAAAGTGGTACATAATGTGAGGCATGACGTCGAAGGAATTAATTAGGCGTCATATATACCATATTGTAAACCCTAAACCCTAATATCTCGTCACGAAACCCTAAATCCTTAAAATATGATTTAGTGATAGAAAAATAGAATAGGAATTAATATACATATAACAACATCCTAAATCTCATATACTTATATTCCAAACCCTAAACCCTTAAAATATGATTTATTGTTCAAACATTTTATAAAAAAAAAAAAAAAACTTCATCCTATTTTTCAAAACCGCATGAGGATTACTCTTGAAGTATTACTTCTTAGTATATAAATTTGAAACCAAGAACTTCCCACGGGCACTTCTTGGAAGTGTGGGATAACTTTGGATTACAATGCCACGTACTAGTAATTACAATTTTTGTATTCTTTTATTTATTTTCTTGCCTTATAGAACAATAACCAACCTTGATATTGAAATAAATAGATGGAAGCGTTCATTGATCCCGGCCTATCGATACATCTGTCCCGACCCGCCATGCACCATAGGGCTAGGTATATTTGGTCCGGTGACCGGTTTCTAGTCCCCTCGTTTTTCGTCATGGTGCCACCTTGCCGCCCGTATTAGCTCTGTCATATTATTGAGACCGGCAGAGTGTGGATTTAGTGGAGTGCACTATATAGGCCGGATACGATACGATTTTTGCATTGCTTTGGAGGCCTTGATCGAGAGATGGCGTCCGAGACTCCATACGTTCCATCTCCCGGTTGGTGAGATGACTATCACCCTACGGTGATATCGGCATGATTTGCGGGTTGCCGATTGATGGGGATCTTGTTGCGATGATGGGTTTCCGGTACATATAGGCGGCGGCCGAGTGCCATGAGTATTTAGGGTTTGTCCTCGGTGACGAAGATATAGATGGGAGCAGTCTGAAGCTCCGGTGGATTACCGTACGTTTCCCACACTTTGGTGACCTGGATGATGATGCTGATCCAGAGATTGTGGATCGATACGTACGGGCTTATATCTTGCTTGCCTTGGGTTCTACGATCATGCCCGATCGTACGAACAACAAGGTTAAGCTATGTTATCTCCCGCCGCTTAGGGATGTTTCTAGGGTGAGGGAGTACAGGTTGGGGAGTGCGGCGCTTGCTTTCCCGTACCGAGAGTTATGTAGTGCGGCAGACCCTCACACGAGACAGTGCGGAGGATTTCTCAACGTTCTACATGTATTTTATTTCATTTTAATGTTCATTATGTTTTTAAGTTTTATTTCAAATTTGTGGCATTATTACTTAGTTTTTGATATACATTTATTTCATATAGATCCGGGCTTGGGAGAGGTTGACATGTGTGAGGCCGCAGATCCGTTTCGCCTCGTAGAGCGGGACTACGTCATCATGCCCCTCGGATGCATGTATGCATATATCATACTTTATTTTCTCGTCGTTAATGTTTTTATTTTTTTTGAACATAATCTTATAATTATTTTGTTTATGAAATTTCGGGTGGACGCAGCTTCGCTTGATCCGAGAGAGGTTACCGCACATAGCTGCGAGGCTATCGGGATCGGTAGCTCGGGCTGAACGAGGGTCACGTGGTGTGGCACTTATGAGGGGAGACCCGCTCCGGTCCTTGCCGAGGGGGAGGAGATATGGTTGGCGAAGGTCCCTCTCATATGCTTTGAGAGGTTGAGTGGCATCGCCCGATCGCGTGATGAGGCGGTTTGGGTCGAGACAATTTATCCCGCACCGCTCGACACCGGGCACAGAGTTGCACCGTTCGGATCGGCGGGGAAGGCCTACGGTGAGATGGGGTGAGCACCATCGCCCACTTGTTACACCTATGGGGACGCCGCCACGAGAGGTTGGTTTCCGGGGTGTTCGGCTTCACGATATGACCTACACCGACCCATATATGGTATGGTATAGGGACATAACGTGTAGGTTTGTGCAGGCTGGCTCACTCACGTAGAGGTGGATGGATACCGCCGTCGTCCGCCCGCCTCTAGAGTTTATGGTAAGTTTTTACATTTTTAAAGTTTTTTTTTTCTAATATTTTTTTTTTTAAGAAAACATCAATTATTAACTTGTGTCTCTCGTTCTTATATATATTTTTGATATAAAAACAGTGCACCCTTCAGGCGCACGCATGTCGCCAATGAGAGGGATGAGCATCCCCACCAAGCCGAAATGCGGGAGATTGTGACACACGGGTTCGGGGAGTTAGGGAGCTCCACCGCCTTCGATCTGCTGCACCTCCCCACCAAAAGAGATCGCGTGCAGGGACAACCTCGACAACGTCGGCGACGTCGTGCACAGGCAGAACCACCACCCCAGATGGATTTACACGATGAGCCCGAGCCCGAGCCCGAGCCCGAGCCTCAGGCGCAGACCCAGACCGATACATCTTATGACTGGCTGTCACAGTCACAGCCACAGTCACAGTATGATTTTGAGCGTTGGAGCGGGGGTTTCGGGGGGACTGGGGGTGCCGGAGGGGGTGGCTGGGTGGCAGATGGGGGTGGGCTGGGGTGGCGGTGGGGGTGGTGGGGGTGGCAGTGGGAGTGCCCAGGCAGACCCTTCCCCTAGACCATCCACATCCACTATGGGCTTCGGCGCTTATACGAGTGGAAGTGGGTTGAGGACTCCTTCATCACATGGAGCGTTCCATGGTTTCGTCGATCCGGCTCAGATGACCCCTGAACAAGAGCTTCAGGAACAAATGCTTAGAAGAGGGTCTCGGCTCCGGAATCCGCGTAATCCCTACACCCCGTCTTTCTATGATAATAGGTAGAGAGTTCACTTTTTTTTATTATTATTATGTAATGAAACTTTGTTGTATTGGTTTAGTTTTTATTTGAACTGTACTATTACTTTACTTTTTATTTGAATGTTTTTTATTTGTATTGAAATTTTGTAACTTTTTCTTAGTAGTTTAGCTTTATATTTGATTTGAATGTAATTTTCCAATTCTTAAAAATGATTTTAGTTATTTTAATGAATATTTAAAAAATTATAATTGATGATATTTAAAAAATTATAATTGGGCCAAAATTGGAGTGGCCGCCCTTGTTCTTCGGCCAGCTTTGGTGGGCGCCCAAGTTCTTTGAAATCGCTACACCGTGAAGCGATTTTCACTAAACTCGCTACACGGTGTAGCGAGTATAGTGAAAATCGCTTCACGGTGTAGCGATTATAAATGTACATTTCCATTGTATTCCGGCCCTAAGTTTTTAAGTTTCAGAAAAGGAGCGTCCGTCCCACTGTGGCGAAGCGTCCGCTCCCAAGCTGCCTGTAATGTAATATGTACCTTTTTTTTGTAATTATGCCAAACAAAAATTAAAACTTAAAACTTAATTAAAATAAAACTGAAACTGAAAAATTACATTCAACTCAAATATAAATTACATTGGACTTTTCAAGTTTAATGAAAACGACATATAATAAAACTGAAACTGAATCCAATTCAAGCCAAACATAAATTACATTAAAAACATTCTTCTACTCCCTAAGGTTCGGGCATCTACGACGATTGTGCCCTTCCTGATGGCATGATGAACACATACTCTTCCGTTTATCTACTTGAAAGTCCATAGAATTACGAAAGCGTCTTGATCTAGGTCGTCCGGACTTCGCAGAACGTCGAAGTAGGGGATTAGGGAAGAAACTAGGCACCAAACCATCCACGCCCCAATAGTCCTCATGCTCGATTGGTTCGAATGTTCCCTTCCATGTCTTGTAGTATTCCCCAACGGTGTAATATTCAGAAACGAAATCTCGACCATCAATATTTTGTGCAGAACAACAGTGTGCACTTCCTCTAGCATTGCATCTACATCAGTGTGCACTTCCTCTTCTTCACAGTCAACATCATAATCATCATTAACGTGATTGAGAGAAAGAGAGAAAGGTAGAAGAAGAAACAAATCTGAGGAGAAAAAGAGAAAGTTGAGAGAAAGTCACGGATGTTTGTTCAAAACTGTCACTTTGTCTGGAAAGGTTTTTGTTTTTACTTAAACTCGCTACACGGTGTAGCGTGTGGCGCCCCCAAAAATGTGTGTGCCTGATATGTTTGATATGATTTGATTAGTGCTACTCATATCACCAAGATGCATCTTCTTTTCGGAAGCTCATCCTATAAGAACTCCAAGGTTAAGCGTGCTTGACCTGGGGAAATTCTAGGATGGGTGACCCACTGGGAAGTTTCTCAGTGAGCACGTAAGTGAGGACAACACGTGCTGGAAAGACTTGTGGTGGCTCAGGGGATAGTCCGTCAAATCTGATAGCGTTCCGACCCGGTCTTCGGGCTCGGGGCGTTACAAATGGTATCAGAGCGGGACCCGGCCGGAAGTGTGGAGCAAAGTGCTGTGCGGAACAAAGTGCACACCGCGGAGTCGGTGGGAGTCACCTCTTGGATCCGTATGAGCCCCTCTTGGATCCACACTGCCCGGGGTTTCCAAGTAGGCCTTGCCGGGGACGGCAAGGTTCCTAAGCTGGGAGATTGTGGCGCCCCAAAATGTGTGCACTGATATGTTTGATATGATTTGATTAGTGCTACTCATATCACCAAGATGCATCTTCTTTTCGGAAGCTCATCCTATAAGAACTCCAAGGTTAAGCGTGCTTGACCTGGGGAAATTCTAGGATGGGTGACCCACTGGGAAGTTTCTCAGTGAGCACGTAAGTGAGGACAACACGTGCTGGAAAGACTTGTGGTGGTTTGTGGGGATAGTCCGTCAAATCTGATAGCGTTCCGACCCGGTCTTCGGGCTCGGGGCGTTACATAGCGAGTTTCAATAAAGCTGAATTAAACTCGCTACACCGTGTAGCGATTTCAGCTTTATTGAAACTCGCTACACGGTGTAGCGAGTTTAAGTAAAAACAAAAACCTTTACAGCAACAAAATTTGAAAATTGTTTACTTCTTTTTGTTTTTTCATTCGCGAAGGCATTTTGAACAATAAATATAGGTTAATTTATGTATCATAATGAATATCTAAAAATTGTTACTTGAAGTACATACAATGTTGTAACAATAACAACTTTTAAATTTTAATTTGGACAATTAAATCAGCTTCAAATTTTTGCTCAAAATAGCTTCGTAGTAACATCAAAAAAAATATTTCGTTCGCGAAGGCATTTTGAACAATAAATATAGGTTAATTTATGTATCATAATGAATATCTAAAAATTGTTACTTGAAGTACATATAATGGTGTAACAATAACAACTTTTAAATTTTAATTTCGACAATTAAATCAGCTTCAAATTGTTGCTCAAAATAGCTTCGTACTAACAAAAAAAAAATTACATGTGTTAAAAAAATAATGACATGTGGCTGAATTTTTTTTTTATAAATATTTATAAATCTTACATAAAATTACAAAAAATAAATATTTTCGAGTTAGTGGCCACATCCCGACCACATAGGAAATCTACATAAAATCACAAAAAAAAAAAATATAGTCAAGTTAGTGGCCACATCCCGGCCACATAGGAAATCTTACATAAAATCACAAAAAATAAATATTTTCAAGTTAGTGGCCACATCCCGGCCACATAGGAAATCTTACATAAAATTACAAAAAATAAATATTTTAGAGTTAGTGGCCACATTCCGGCCACATAGGAAATCTACATAAAATCACAACAAAATAAATATTGTCAAGTTAGTGGCCACATCCCGGCCACATAGGAAATCTTACATAAATAAATAAATTCGGTGACCACATTCCTGGTCACATAGAAAAATAGTACATAAATTCAGGTACATATTAAATCCGACATAAATTCAAATAATACATGTCCAAAGATGAAATTAACAATCCTTAGGGAAGACCTTACAAACATTGGAAGGAACAATGTTAAGTAGTTTTTTTGAGCGTGATATGGCCCAAACAACAACCTAATAGATGAACAAAACAAAACATTTAGAACAAAAAGGTAAGGATATATTTAGGGAGTGTAATGTTAAGGAAAATATTTCATACCTGAGTAAGTATCAGAACAGCACCTTCACCAATGTCACTTCCGCCCTCAGTTTGCTTAAACACTTTGTCACCTAAGTAAGCTTCAATAGTGTCAGTAGGATCCTTCAAAATCACGTGAAAAAGAGCCATTCTCGGTTGGTGTGCACCTCTTGACAACAACCACAACCTAATAGAACAAAAATATTATGACCAATTAATTGTAAATTTCAACCTTAACTATAATTAATGTAAAATATTATACATGTTCCACCCTTTCATGTTGTTTGCATTTCTCCTTGATCATTTTCAACGGATAAAATGTACCCTCTCCAAAGTGAGATAATCCATTGCGAAAGCCAAGCTTTGCCCTGGAATTCATCATCGTCCTCCCGACTCTTCAAGCTTTCTACGTATTGCCTCTTGGGTCGGCGAGCGGGGGTCCCCGAGAGACATGAGCTTTTCCGGTGTGATGCCGACGCATGGCTAAGCGTGCTTCACCGGCGGGACCAGGTATGATATGACGCGGTGGAGATCTCTCTCTGCTCGCTTTGAGGCGGTGGAGACGGTGGAGATTGAAACTCTCGTTCAATTTGAGAGAGATTAGATAGGCGATTGGAGGTTTGATCGGGTTGTACTGGAAGAGGTTTTCGTCCACGATACCAACGGGGTTTTGATGGATCCATTATGAGAGAGATAGATTTAAGAAAGAAAGAAAGAAAACGGAGAACTAGGCTGAGAAAGGAAGAAGAGAATGGTAAGTTTTGTTGGGACGGACGGAGGGGGTTATGTAGGGGTTTGGAATAAATAGAACTCGCTACACGGTGTAGCGAGTTTGACTTCTGGTCAAAACTCGCTACACGGTGTAGCGAATTTAGTTTAATTAAATGACCTAATTAATTTTCCCAACGGCCCTAATTAATTGCCCTAAACTCGCTACACGGTGTAGCGAGTTTTGACCAACCCTAGTCAAACTCGCTACACGGTGTAGCGAGTTTCAAAAAAGAGGACATTTTGGGAAATAGTTTGAACAGTAAGTCATTTTCGTAAATAAAAAAGTAAAACAGGATTATTTGGGAAAAAATTCCTATTTACCAAACCATTTTCCTTATTTCCATACCAATTTTCATCGGTTCACTGGCCAAATAAAAATGCCAAAAATTCCAAAACCCATATATATCATCATAATATCATATATATATATATATATATATATATATATATATATATATATATATATATATATATATATATATATATTATGAACAATTATAAAACGGAATCATAATAACTTATCAAAATATTTCAAAAATAAGAAAAATTCTAATCGGCTAGGAACGATCTACGCAGCTCCCCGATCATTTTGACGCAGTCGTATAAAAAAACGGATTGGTATTGAATTTATGGGGAATTTTTTAAAGAAGTAAAAGTATATTATTTTGAAACGACGGAACGGAGGAGATCTTTCTTTCTCTAACTCTCTGGATTGATTTTGGATTGATTTGGAAGAGTACGAATCGGTGAGGAAAAGTATAATTTAAATTTACACTTTGCTCCTCCAAGAATTTAGTTATTACAATTAATCCCCTTGAGCTTATATTTACATCTAAGCTCCTCAACATTTTTATAAAGTATTTATTTCAAAATTCAAATATTATAACTTTATCACAAAAATTTCTCATTTATCCATTTAGACATTATATTATTAAAATTAATTTAATAACATCTAAATTATCAAATTATCCAAACAAACACATAACCAAATCCAATTTCCAATTCAAATACCAGAATGAACACATAGTCATACCGTAAATCACATAATGCTTAACATAAAGGGCAATACATCCCACTCCCACGTGCTCAACACGTGGCCAAATTAGTGCCCGGACCTAGGATCGTGACACTCACTCCCCCTTAAATAAAATTCGTCCCGAATTTTAGACATACTTACCTGAGTGCTCAATGCTCACATATACTGCTCAAGCATTTTAAATTCTCAAACCCAATTGGCTTCTCAATGACATGATTCTTCCACTCAATTCAACTCAACCTGATTATCCTCGGTTGAAGAATTGAATATCAGAATAGGATCATAAAGATACTTCATCCCATACCAAGTTCCATATAGTGCCAATTCAATACTGAGCTGATAACTGATGATATACGCACTTTCAACTAAGGTTGAATAAACCTCTCACAATGAATGAAATCCATCACCTACACATGCAACATATCCTCACCATCTGGATAGTTCTCTCTGTCTGCCCATCTACCTGAGAATGAAAAGCAGAACTGAAACTCAGCTCGGAGTCCAAGCCTCATACTAAGCCTTCCCAAGTCGCAATAGGAATCTCGAATCCCAATCTGATACAACATATGGATTGGTACTCCGTGAAATCCATCAAATCTCTCGCCTCTATGATTAGGCTAACTTTTCCATTCAATCCTTGATTAATCTGGGTAGAAAGGAACCAACCTGGTCAATCTATCCACTATTAATCAAACACCTCCATCTTCTTTAATTCAGGATCAATTTGTGGAACCTCCATAAGCTTCCATAAACTGTAGGGATATTCAAATTCGCAATTTCTGTCTTATCTTGCAATTCACAAGATCAACATATTGACAGTGAAGCCTTTCGGCTAATCGCATCTGCAACCACACTAGCTTTCCCAGATGATATAAAATACCACAATCAAAGTCTTGTAGTACTTCTAGCCATTTCTCTACCTGTTGTTCAATTCCCTTTTAAGTAACCAGGGACTGCAACTCTTCTGGTTGATAAAAACCTCAATTTTAACTTCATATAGATAATGTTCCACTTAGGTAACACAAAAGAATCACAATCAATTTCATGACAAGAATAGGAAAAATTCTGATCTGGTAGTGCTCACTTCCTCGAAGTATAAGATATTCCTTTCCTATTCTGCATAAGAATACAACCCCAAACCTTTCTTTTGACGTGTACTAACATCACAAAGTTCTCACATCCATCAGGTAGGGTAAGGTTTGAACGGTAGTCAATCTATTCTTTAACTCTGCAAAACTGATTTCACCCTTTTTACATCCCATATCAATGATATATCATTCTGAGTAAATCATCCTCGAAAGTCCATCAATTATTATCTGGTAACAATCTGTCAAACCCAGAAAACTACGGGATTCTAACACTGTCAAAGGTTATTCCATTTGACCAGGGTCTCAATACCCGAGAAAATAATAACCATGCCCCAAGCTTGAAACTATAAGGCCCAACATTAAAATTTTCTTGAGTCACAACTCACACTTACTGAATTCCGCAACCAATTGATTCTCACAAAAAATAGATACATAACTTGCAGATAATTCCCATAATCTCTTCATAACTCTGAATAACCCAAGATATCATCCATAAAGATTATCACAAAGTTATCAGAATCAGGTTTAAAACTCTATTCATCATATTCACCAACACATCCGGTGCCCTTCTGTAAGGTGCTTTTGGATATGGCAATAACCTGGCATTACATCAATATGAAATTCGACTGCCCTAACTGACATCAAGAAATACTCTGAGGAAACCCTCACCAATTCACTTACCACTGGTAATCAAGATATTTCAGGTGACTTTTATTCAAGTCTAACACAGAAATCAAATAACATTCACATTCTTTTAGACCAAACATTTAGGCCTTTACTGCATATATGACACAATATCAAATAATGACTTATCCGCCTCAATCACAAACAGAGGCAAGTCAACATAGAAAAGGAGACTCGCTACTTGCGACAATCTACCCAAAACACAACAACTACTTAACCACTGCAGGCCAAGTATAACAGCAATATCACGAATTGGTAAGTCTATCAACTCTACTGGCAGTCCATGCCCACATATAATCATGTCACAACCATGATAATCAAAGAAAATTCGAGGTACTCTCCCACATGAGTTGAAACCTCTAACATATAAAGCAACTCTTAGACCATTTATGCAAGTAACAGCAAAAATGCAATGCCACATAATAATGGGATAAACTGGGATCTATAAAAATATGACCCCTAATTCCTGAGACAGGGAATACCTCTAATAACTGCGGAGGAATCTATCTCTCCAAAATCCCAAGCCAAGACTCGGCCTTAGACTTTCTCTTTTGCTTTCCCTTCAGTATCTCTCTCTGTACCACCATTTTGTTGCCCTCTTTGTTGGCTACTACCTGATGTCTGTCCTTGTTGAAATCTCCATCTAGGACAATCTTTTCTGATATGCCCCATTTCCCCACACTTCATACATTTCCCTTGTTTTTTCCAACACGTCTCTTTTGAATGTCCAGTCCGCTGGCAAAATTTACAAACCATGCTAAAATGTTGACCAGATACTGGCTGAGCTGTAGAAGCTATAATCTGTACCCCTCGAACATTTCCGGAAACTAAAGAACTGGGCTGTCCTCTGATCAGTCTGGAGCCTTGTTCTTGATACTTCAACTTGCTTCCACCCCTTTTTAATCCTCCTTGGTGCTTCTCAAGGTCATTTTCAATCTGAAACACCCTATCCAAGGTCGTCTGATAATTGGCAAAGGCATAAGTCGATAATTATTTCCTCAATTCAGGTCTCAAACCTTTTACAAACAGATAAACTCTCCTCAATTCATGGGGTATCAAGTGAGTACCATGCCAAGCCAATTCCATGAACCTTGCCGAATACTGAGCTACCATCATAGATCCCTGTTCCAGACGTAAGAAATTCACCTCTATCTTATCTTGGGTAACCATGGTAACAAAATAATCCTCGAACTTCCGAGTGAAATTATCCCAAGTTTGGGGCGTATGATCCCGCTCCCAACTTTTCGGTAACCCTTGCCACCACTGATCCGCTGGACCTTCCAGCTTGAAAACGGCACACCTGACCTTTTCTTCCTCTGGAATTCCCATGGCCTCAAAGGTTTTGTTCATTGCTTCTAACCATTTTTCTGCCTTCCACAAATTCGGATTTCCATTAAAGCTTGGTGGATTCATCCTTACAAAATCCTCTATTCCAGGTTTTAATCGTACCTCAGGTTGCTGTGGAGCTTGTCCCTGAGCTGCCATATTCTGTAAAAAGACCCTGAACATCTTCATCAATTCTATATTCTGGTCTTCTCCTGTTCCCATATGATTCACATTTCCGTGATCCCTTTGTTGATCATCACCATTTCTCGCCATTGAACACTTCCTGCATTCAACACTCGGCGTCAGATATCACATACTCGCTATCTCCCCGTGAGACTCCTTTCCGAGATTCTGCATCTCGCTATCTCCCCGTGAGATTCCTTCCCGAGATTTCGCATCTCGCTATCTCCCCGTGAGACTCCTTTCAGAGATTTTGCATCTCGCTATCTCCTCGTGAGATTCCTTCCGAGATTCTGCATCTCGCTATCTCCCCGTGAGATTTCTTTCCGAGATTCGGCATCTCGCTATCTCCTCGAGAGATCTTTCCGTCATCTCTGCGTGAGATACTCTCCCGAGACTTCACATCTTGTCATCTCCCTGCGATATCCTTCCTCCGAGATTTTGCTTCTCGTTATCTCTTTGTGAGATCCTCTCCTGTTATCTCCTCGTGAGATCCTTTCTCGTTATCTCCTCGTGAGATCCTTTCCGATTGTCTCTTCGTGAGATCCTTTCTCGTTACCTCCTCGTGAGATATTTTCGTTATCTCCTCGTGAGATCCTTTCTCGTTACCTCCTTGTGAGATCTTTCCTATTATCTCCTCGTGAGATCCTTTCTCGTTACCTCCTCGTGAGATCTTTCCGATTATCTCCTCGTGGGATCCTTTCTTGCTACCTCCTCGTGAGATCTTTCCGTTATCTCTGCATGAGATCCTCTCCCGAGATTTTTCATCTCGTCATCTCCCCGCGAGATTCCTTCCCGAGACTTTGCCTCTCGAGACCCTCCTCGATACCTCCTCGTGAGACTTTCTCCCATTATTTCTTAGTCAAACCATCTCCTTCGTGAGATTCAAACAATCTCCCTCGTGAGATTCAAACCATCTCCCTCGTGAGATTCACCCATCTCCCTCATGAGATTCAAACCATCTCCCTCATGAGATTCAACCATCTTTTCATAAGATTACCCATCTCTTAAAGAGATTACCCATCTTTTCGTAAGATTACCCATCTTTTCATAAGATTAACCATCTTTTCGTGAGATTACCCATCTCTTAGAGAGATTACCCATCTTTTCGTAAGATTACCCATTTTTTTCGTAAGATTACCCATCTTTTCGTAAGATTAGCCATCTTTTAATTAAGGTAGACAGTCAAATACCTCCAAACACCCTATCCCCAGCGAACAAAAGACAAACGGCAATCACTGTAAGCCCGTACAATGAATCTTCTCCCCGGCCGTCAATCGTAAGCCCGACCATCTCATTTCAGCGGCCATCAAGGTAAGCCCGCACAAAAATCCCTCTTCGGCCGCCATAGTAAGCCCGAGCATCTTTTCACTCCAGCAAGTGAACGTTCACTTCCCCGGCCATCAATCGTAAGCCCGACCATCTCATTTCAGCGGCCATCAAGGTAAGCCCGCACAAAAATCCCTCTTCGGCCGCCATAGTAAGCGCGAGCATCTTTTCACTCCAGCAAGTGAACGTTCACTTCCCCGGCCGTCAATCGTAAGCCTGACCACCCCATCTCAGCGGCCATCAAGGTAATCCCGCACAACAATCCCGCTTCGGCCGCCATAGTAAGCTCGAACATTATATCCCCAGCAGACAAGAGATGAGCGGCAAGTCAGCGTAAGCCCGCACAACAACCTTCCTTCAAAAGCATTTCCGTCGAACCCGGAACTTTCAAAAGCATTTTCGTCGAACCCGGAACTTTCAAAAGCATTTCCGTCGAACCCGGAACTTTCAAAAAGCATTTCCGTCGAACCCGAAACTTTCAAAAGAATTTACGTCGAACCCGGAACTTTCAAAAAGCGTTTCCGTCAAACCCGGAACTTTCAAAAGCATTTCCGTCGAACCCGGAACTTTCAAAAACATCTTCGTCGAACCCGGAACTTTCAAAAACATTTCCGTCGAACTCGAAACTTTCAAAAACATTTCCGTCGAACCCGAAACATTCAAAAACATTTCCGTCGAACCCGGAACTTTCAAAAGCATTTCCGTCGAACCCGGAACTTTCAAAAACATTTCCATCGAACCCGAAACTTTCAAAAACGTTTCCGTCGAATCCGGAACTTTCAAAAGCATTTCCGTCGAACCTGGAACTTTCAAAAAGCATTTTCGTCGACCCGGAACTTTCAAAAGCATTTCCGTCGAACCCGAAACTTTCAATAAGCGTTTCCGTCGAACCCGGAACTTTCATAAGCATTTCCATCGAACCCGAAACTTTCAAAAGCATTTCTGTCGAACCCAAAACATTTAAAACTATCTCCCTCGTGAGATTCACCCATCTCCCTCGTGAGATTCAAACCTTCTCCCTCGTGAGATTCAAACATCTCCCTCGTGAGATTCACCCATCTCCCTCGTGAGATTCAACCATCTCCCTCGTGAGATTCAAACCATCTCCCTCGTGAGATTCAAACCATCTCCCTAATCGTTCCCCACAGGTCAAGGCCCCTACAAATTTCCCTCACACCCGTGAACTACGATCGGCTTGATTCCCGCTCGGGATACGTAGGAATCCTTTCGCTAAAGGGTCCAGCCATTTGACCATCTAGGTCTCTCCATAAGGCATCTCCCTGATTTGGGATCCTTATCTTTTTTGACGACCCCACTTCCTTCGAAAGTGACGTCGCCGAGGGGCTACTGTAAGTACCCAAATCCGGATCGTCAAAATCCATTAAAAATTAACCGGGACCCGTAAAGCTCCCCGTTCTCAAGTCAACGAGACATCCCTGGACTGCCCCGTGTATCCCGACGTCAAAGTGTACTAAACACACAATATCACACGTAAAAGTACAGTTTTCCCCGAAAAACACACTTTTCGGGGTCTTCTAGGATTCGATTTCCCGTTTTCGAGCGTCTCGACCTTCCGGAGGTCATAACTCCATTATACGAACTCCGTTTTGGGCCCACCACATATCAAATCGAACGCGAGAACAAGATCTACGCATATAACTAGTTCAATCAGGAAAAATAGACAATTTGAAGAACGTGAAGGCCGGACTGTTCTAATGATTTCCAAAACGTGTCAAACTCAAGGCCAAATGACCAAAATGTCCCCAAATTGAAGAAAGGTCCGGCCGAACTATTTTATAGGATAAAAAACCACCAGGCTAAGCAACCTTTCCTCCTCTCCAAGCAAATTACTTCCCCTCCAAGTTAATTCTCCCTCCTCCATGTAATTTCCTCCTATAAATACTCCTCCTCCCCTTCATATTTCCTACACCATTTTCCTCCTCTCCTCCCCCTAGCACAAAAACGATAGTCTTTATTCCACTCTTCGGGGGCCCTCGTGCTACTCGTCGGCGGAATTCTCTACTCTTCGGGGGCCCTCATACTACTCGTCGGTGGATTTTGATCCTCAAAAAACACAAGCTAAATCGACCCAAGTCGAAACGCTGCCCAAATCCCTAGGTTTCTAAGCACCAAATAAAAGGGGAAACTCTGCCCAAACACTTTCGAAACACCTTTCTAACACCTTTTCGTATCCCGTATATGTCCTCCCGATCCAAAGAGTCAACACCAAATTTGGTAAACTCTCACTCTCAAAATGTAGACGTGACGCCGTCTATGGGGCTCGATACGTTTTAGTCCCTAATCATCTTCTCTCCCATAAGAGAAGTAATTTCAGGTTAAAATGGCGTTCAAGTCCCATTTTTACGTTTCTGTCATTTACAGTCTGGATCGTTCGATCCGTTGATCGCACTTTTTACCGTCCGAACCGTTTGGTTCGTGATTGTTATTTACAAGTCCAGATCGTTTGATCCGTTGATATTGCTATTTACTTTACGCTCTTTACAAGTCCGGATCATTTGATCCGTTGATATTGTTGATAGAATTTACTTTCCAATGTTCGAGTCACAAAATGACTCGTTGATCGCATCTTACTTGCCATAGTTTTCATCAAAATGGGTAACATCGTAATGCCCGAATCAAAACTGAAGTTTGTCATTCAAACTTCCTTTCCAAAAAACTCTCATTTCAAACTCCCTTCAAAATCGACATTTGTCATTCAAACGCTCTTTTACCAAAATCAACGTTTGACATTCAAACCAAGATTAAAGCTTGTCATTCAATCCTTTTCAAAAGCAACACGAACACACACACACACATGCACACTTTTCGAGAAAGGTAGAAAGACTCGTCATATGAGGCGTTTCGGGTGATCTCAATATACTATTCCCGAAACGTAACGTGACCTCCGGACCTAACAATTTCTGGTCCTAAAAGCCTTTTGTCAAGTTTTGGCTACCAATCAAAACGTCTCATTTTCAAAGCATTTTCCAAGTTTTTGCTACCAATAAAAACGACCTTGTTTTCAAAACCATTTTCAAAGTTTGGGCTCATAATACAAAACGGCGTGGCGACTCTCTTTTCCAAGTGAAGTCCATTCGAAAGAACCGCTCGCCGCAGTCCGCGCGATCCAGGTAATTTCAGACGATGTCAACATATCCGTTGCTAAATGAATGCTGTTGAAGACTTTATTTGACTTGGTCTATAAAGCTTGCAGAACTCCAGAAAATGGTTCCTACAATGTCGCCATTCAATAATTCTGGACAAAGCGGGTAGTCCATCAAGTTCTACTGCCAAGTTGTTACCACAAGATGAGGTATCAAGATGTAACAGGTTGCTGTAGATTTTCACCCCTGAACAATTGTTTGGAATATCCAAAGGTATAAATTTGAATTTCAAAAATTCTATCTCTAATCGCCTGGTTGCAGAACTTGGAAGGCGAAATGTTATGCTTGGTTCACGAATTGTTTAAAGCTTAAATTGAGGTAGGGATTAGCACAGAATCCGTAAATAAGGATGTTGGAAGATAATTCTTCTATATAAGGGATGATAACTTGATTTGGTTGATATATGTTGGAGATTCCTTCGAAGAACTTCGGTTTGCTAAAATATTTTGAGGGTCAAGATGTCATTTGGTAAGTTCCTTTTGACGTTAGATCTGGGCTTCTTACCTGTCAGGATGTTTACTTTTGTTTTTTGCAGCCATCCGCTTAAAGCCTAGGTTTGCAGCAAAGGCCTTAATTGCCAAGTACAAGGGAAAGGCGAAGGATGTGGTTCCAATATCTAGATTGGAATTTGGGAGTACATCGGGAGTAAAGAGAAAAAGATAAGGGAGAACAGATGTAGAAGAAGAAGCTACTCCCAACGAGGATGTACTAGAGACCAAGGTAGAATATATTTTTCTTCTTCGATTTTCGAACTTGTATCTTGTTCTGATAAAAATATTTGACTCAGGCAATAACTTCGGTTAAGATGATGGTCAATGAGATCAAGTGGTGGAGGGATAAAGTTGTCACTTCGACCATGGAGAAAAAGGAATATGAGGCAGACCTCAAAGTAGTTTTTGACATGTTGAAAGCAAAGGAGGAAGAGATGGAAGAAGCTAGAAAGAAACATGTTCAAGAGATGGAAAACCTTCGCGATGAACTAGTGGCTGAAGCTATTAAATCCATTTTTTGACGCGAGAATCGAGATGATTAGAGAATATCAAGCTGGTCAACACTCAGCTTGGAACTTGGAGGAGGAATATGCTGCTTTAAAAAGGATTGTTCGTGAAAGGCCTTGTGAGGTGGCTTCTAGGGATGTGGATAGGTTGGAGCAGGTCGGTGAAACTCAGGAAGGAAAGAGAATAGATAAAGGCAAAGATTTTGCTCTTGATTGAAGAGGTCTTTCTTTGCTTTCGAATATTGGATATTTCCTCTTTTAGAATGTGAGATGTTACCTGTGTCTGCTTGGACATTTGATGATGTTTCTTTTACATTTCAAAAATAATATGCCAATAAATGGAAAAGATGTTTAGCTTTTCATTCTAATGTCCATTTTGGTAAAATGTTAATGTCACAACCAATGATTTTAACTTAGATTCATAATCTTAACTAAGGGAAAGAAGGTAATCAACATGTACTTGACACATTGACCCACCTACACCTTAGCTAAAACATGAAAAACGTGCGCCCAGGCGAAGGTGTCAATAACCTTGACATCTTGAGAAAGGTGTAAGACCTTTGAACCTTTTTAGAAGGAGTGTACCTTTTACTTTAGGGATACGTTATTGAATAGGCTTAAATTTGACTCAGGAAATTGTGATTAAAAATACGTTATGTAGAGAGAGAGTTACCGCTTTTGATATGTTTGAACATCTTGACATATCTTTTGTTCAGTTGACCTGGGTTGTATAAGTCACTGGTGTCGTCTCATCTTGCAAAACAGAAACAGGTTAGGGTGGGTGTTAGCTTAGCTAACATCCCTCCGATGCTTAAGTCGGTAGGAGTTTGAGATATATAATTTAAATTGAAAGAACAAAAATAAAGTAAATTGAATCATACCTGATCCTTGGAATGAAGACTGATAAGTTCACAACTTACATGAAGTAAAATTTGAGGTGGACCGCATTTTGATTCCTCGAAACTCTCACACAGTCTAGGGTTGACAAGCTGTATGCTCCTTTTCCAGCTTTTGCATCAATTAGGTAAGGACCTTCCCACTTGGTCGCAAATTTGCCCGCATTAGGTTCCCTCGTGTTCTGAAATACCTTTCTTAGGACCATGTCTCCAACTTTAAATCTCCTGACGCGAACATTCTTGTTGTACGACCTGGCTATCCTCTGCTGGTAGGCAGCCATCCTGAATTTAGCCATATCCCTGAGCTCATCAATAGTGTCTAGGTCACTTGCGAGAATAAGTTGATTGTCTTCTTTGGTTACTAAGCCATATCTAGCTGTGGGGATTGAGAATTCCACTGGGAGAACAGCTTCGGTACCAAACACCAGAGAATATGGTGTCTGCCTAGTCGCACTTTTTGGGGTGGTTCTGTCAGCCCAAAGTACCAAGGGTAGCTCTTCAGCCCATCTTCCCTTTTTCTGATCAAGTCGCTTTTTCAAGTTGTTCATTATCAACTTGTTGCTGGATTTGGCCTGTCCATTTTCTTGAGGATGCACGGGTGTAGACATTATCAGTTTAATTCCCCATCGTATGCAGAAATCTTGCGTCTTTTTGCTACTAAATTGGGAGCCATTGTGTGGGCTCCCCAACCCGGAGAGTCCAAAACAATTAAAAACAACCTGTAAATGTTTGAAAATAATTGTACTTGACTTGACAATCACTAACTTTAACTTAACATTTCAAAGTTAACTAAGGACATCTCCACTTGGAGGAAAGGGGTTAAACACTTAACCAACTTCACAAAAGTTTAACCAAACTCATTACAAAAGTTACCCTCTACTTCTACTTTAAACAGCTACTTACTTACTTCACATATTTACAAAGATCTAAGACATAATTTACAAACTTACATAACTTGTTTTATTAACAACTCCAAACAAGGAGTATTAACCAAAATACAAACCATCTAGCTCCCAACATACCCGACAACCAAAATACTATCATAAACTCCGCCCCGAACACACTGGCCTGGTCCGCCTGTCTCAGTTCGATCTAAAACAATAAAGGGAGAGGGGTGAGAATAAATCTCAATAAGCTATTATGCATGCATCAATATGCTAAGTAAATGCAACACATATAAGGTGCATATAATCACGTTGGAAAAGCCGTAACCACATTCCGTTACCTTGGTTTACCTTTTCCCGTCTGACCAATAAGTCGTACCATGTTGGAAGACAATTTCCAAGTATTCCGTGAACACATGTCCACCAGAATCAATAACATATAACGGAGATAGCTACAATAGTAACTCATCTCTTGTGAACTGCTGATTGCATATTCATGTCTTATAAGACCCATTTTTCAGGGAAGATATAAGATTTCAACATTCATATGAACTGACTGCACATATTCATAGAAGTTGAAACCCCAATCTGTGGCCACAGAAGGGGAAAGGCCAAAGATATAATGTAGTCCGAGCACCTTATGGAACGATTTCTCATAAGTGATCGTACTCCATTATACCCCCTACATCAGCTGATTAACACCATTCAAGCACATATAAGCTACTTGAAATAAAATCCACAATACGGGATAACAACAACGATATATATATAACATGGTAAAACATACTCATGTTCAATCCATACTAGAGTGCAACATTTATTTCATGCACTAGGTACAATAATGCCAATGCATATGAACTCAAATGAAGTAGGAAAGTATAACAAACTATTCTTCCCCATTCAATATAAGTTAACAGATAACCTCTATAAAGGTTCAAGTACCATTTGCCAAGTTGAAGTTACTTTGGCTAAGAATAAATCAATGTTACGAAGCAAGTTCACGACAATATTACAAGTACTTCTACTATTCCATTTTCATCAACTAAAGTATCATTGTGTAGCTAAAAGGTTCTACTTTAATCTAAGTTAAAGAGTGATCAATTTGGTTCTCGTTTGTTTATGTTTCCAAGCCTTCAAAGTTGTACAGGAATTTCAGTTCAGGGCACGACTCGTGCCCTATGGCACGACTCGTGCCTTTTTCCTCCAATCTACTCAGAACGACTGAGACCCTTAGCCACGACTCGTGGCCACGAATGGTCAAAGGGCACGACTCGTGCCCCTTGGCATGACTCGTGCCACGGGTAAAATCAGACATCAGAACTCAGAACAGCAGCAGTAACAAGGAATAACAATTTTGTACTCATTTACTCTGTTTTCCATGAGTCTAAAACAGATCCATAGTGTCCAAAATCAGTACCAATATTTCTAACTCATCTCCATATCCATTCTAACATCATTTCCATCCATTTAGAACAAATTTACAACCCATTTATCCATGCAATCACTTTTACAAAAACAATAACACCATTTAACCCTTTCACCATTACTCTTTCAATCTAAGTCTCCCATTTCCACCCAAAATCAGTTCCAACCTTTCCAAAAACACTTTTCCAAATCAAATCTCATGGTTTTAACAACCCAAAATTATTTCCTTGAACCAATTATCAAATAATATCATTATAGGAACAATGATTTGAAATAAAACATAATAACTTACTTGAATGATGAAAAATGAAATAATTCTTTGAGTAGCTTAAATTGATCCCCTCTTCACCACGAACCCGAATCCACAATTTGTTTTGAAAACAGAATGGTATTGAAGGAGCTAGAATTATTTGAAGGAGGAGGTTAGGGTTTGATAAGCTTTTCCCATGGAAATTGATTTTTAGAGAAGAAGTGATGATACTGGGCAAATGAGGTAGTGTAAAAGGCTTCTAATATTTTAATAAATCCATGACTAAAGATAAATACACAAAAGCTCCTCATTCACTTAATAAGGCATAATTAAAATTCTAACTATCCTTATTTACCATTAAACATTTTAACATTAGTAAGCATTTTAATAAATTTATCTTTATTATTAATTCATAAGAAGCTTTCATTATTATTCCCTTTAGACCCTAAAACATTCTTTTTAATTCATTTTCATCCCAATTTCACATAAGTTAGTTAATGCCAATTCTAACTTACTAAATTCAAACAAACATATAAATAATCACATAAAATCAAATAAAGTCACAAAATACACCAAATGAAATATTTCTACCCGAACCCCACGTGCTTAACAAGTAATTAAATAGTGCCTAATAACGGGGTCGTCACACTCACTCCCCCTTAAAGAAAATTCGCCCCGAATTTTAAGTAAACTTACTTGTACTCTCAAATAGAGAAGGATACTTCTCCCTCATCTCCGACTCTAATTCCCACGTAGCCTCCTCAATGGTATGATTTCTCCAAAGCACCTTCACTACCGGAATACTCTTAGTTCTCAATTCTTTCACTTGGAATTCTAAAATTCTCAAAGGCTCTTCTACATAAGACATGTCGGCTTGAATCTCCTCGGGAGGTGAACTCAAGATATGAGAAGGATCGTGGCAATACTTCCTAAGCATAGACACATGAAAGACATCGTGAAGTGAAGAGAAGGATGGAGGTAACGCCAAACGATAAGCTAATTCCCCAATCTTCTCTACAATCTCAAATGGCCCAACGAATCTTGGAGCTAAATTCCCTTTATTCCCAAACCTTTTAATCCCGGTCCTAGGAGAAATCTTTAAGAAAACCAAATCACCAATTTGAAAAGATAAATCCCGCCTTCGGTTGTCAGCGTAGCTCTTCTGCCTACTCTGTGCCGTCTTCAACCTATCTCGAATCACTTTAATTTTCTCCGTTGAATCCCGAACCAAATCCGGACCCCAAAGTCTCGCTTCACCCACTTCATCCCAACATATAGGAGATCTACATCTTCTACCATACAAAGCTTCGTAAGGAGCCATCTCAGTACTAGATTGATAACTGTTGTTGTAGGCGAACTCGACTAATGGTAAATGATCTTCCCAAGATAACTGAAAATCCATCACACACGCTCTAAGCATATCCTCTAAAATCTGAATAGTGCGTTCCGACTGCCCATCTGTCTGAGGATGAAACGCCGTGCTGAAACATAACTTGGAACCCAAAGCTTCGTGCAATGCCCTTCAGAATCTAGAAGTGAACCTCGGGTCTCTATCTGACACGATACTAACTGGAACCCCGTGGAGTCTAACAATTTCCTTCATATACAACTGAGCCAATCTCTCCATCGAAAATTTTGTTGACATGGGAAGAAAATGAGCCGATTTCGTCAATCGATCCACTATAACCCAAATGGCATCCATCTTCTTCACGGTAAGAGGCAAACCTGACACAAAGTCCATTGAAATCCCTTCCCATTTCCACTCCGGAATCTCTAATGGTTGAAGTAATCCCGCTGGTCTTTGATGTTCCGCTTTTACTTGTTGACATGTTAGACACTTAGATACAAACTCCGCTATTTCTCTTTTCATCCCATTCCACCAATATCCTCGTTTCAAATCTTGGTACATCTTCGTGCTACCCGGATGAACGGCAAACTTAGATTTATGGCCATCTTCTAGAACCCTTCTCTTGATCTCCGGTGATGAAGGAACACAAATACGGCCTCGAAAAGTAAGGAGTCCATCTCTATTCAAAGAAAAATCCCCGGTTTTACCATCTTGAACTTGTCCCAATATTTTCTTCAACTCCGGATCAAGTGATTGAGCTTCCATCAAGTCTCCATATAAAATTGGAACGGCTCGAACATTCACAAAAAGTAATTCATGCCTTGACTCCCGAGCACTCAAGGTTGATAAGTAAGCCTTCCGGCTAATCGCATCCGCAACAACATTAGCCTTCCCCGGATGATATGAAATCACACAATCGAAGTCCTTCAAAAATTCTAGCCATCTTCGTTGTCTATTGTTCAACTCCTTTTGTGTGAATAAATATTTCAAACTCTTGTGATCCGTGAAAATCTCAAATCTCTGTAAGTACTCAAATCTGGCTCATGCCTTCCGGTTAAATTTCCCGGCAATTTCGGTAAGTTTTCCGGTAATTCCCCGGACGTTCCTAGTGTTCCGGAAATATTCCGGAACAGTTCCAAATTAATTAAAGGCTGAAGAGGAGCCTTCCTAATTAAGAAACACGTTTTTCTTAATTAGGAAGAAGTTTCTAGAATTTGCCACCTTGCATGGTTCTAGAAATGCTGAGTCACAATGGATAATGCCGCACGACTGCATTAGCTCGAGGTCCCTAGCCGCACGGCCTCATTGGCGATTTCCAGACTGCCTATAAATAGAGCCCTCCTCTACCCATTTTAATCATCCACAAAAGGCATCAATTACTCATATTACGAAGAAATCCTCCCAAGAAGCTGCTGGAAGTCCAAGAAGGTGAAGAAGAAGGCCAAGAAGCTACCTCCCTCCTCTTTGAAGATCCAAGATCAACCTCTCCTCCTAGCTCCATCCAAAGAAGAAGGAAGCCATTGGTAACCTCGCACGCCCTAACCTTGCATCCTAATTGCTTTATAAATTGCTCATTGCATTGCCTTTATATTGCTTGGGACTTGGTAGATTAAAGATCACATCTTTATATTCTCCCTTCCCCTTTTGCATGCATTAGACATCATTTGTCATAAAAATGTAGTCTTTCCCCATAAAGGTGCATCCTTTGCACCTAAAATCCCCATTTTCCAATAAAAATGTCATCTTTATGCATCCTTTGCATATAAAAATCAAATCTTTTCAATCAAAATGCATCCTTTGCATTCAAAATCCCTTTTTCAAGCATCATTTGCTTTAAAGATCATGTCTTTACCATAAACTAGCATCATATGCTTTTCAAAATGCAATCTTTATGCATCATTTGCATAATGAATTTCAATTTCTTCATAAAAATGCATCATTTGCATAAAAATCATATCTTTATGCATCATTTGCATAAAGGTGCATCCTTTGCACCTAAGATCATTTCTTTGAATCAAATGCATCATTTGCAACCCAAAAATGTCATCTTTTCATTAAAAATGTCATTTTTACATACATTCCCCCATTCCCCATTAGTAACCTCGGAACGGACCGATGTAAAAGATCCCATCTTTACATCGTTCCTTCCATAAAGGTTTCATAATCTCTTTAGAAAGGGACACCTTTGAACCCTATATCTCCGATTATCACTTAAGATGAGTATGAAGCATCTATACGAGCTCGACCATCTCAAAGTGTAGGATTGATGGGCTAAGGACCCTCCTTTTCTAAAGAACCTCATCTTTGACTACAAAGAGAGTCATTCTCTTGATCACGCAAGTCCCAAGGTCCAAAAAATGCGATGATCACAAGTTCAAGATGAGGGCGGGATCATAATCCCGAATACATAAAATCCAAGAAATCCCGAGCGACAACCAATAAATGGTTTGTACGTCCGGAAGACGACTTGGGACATTCCCTCCTTATTTTCAAACACATGCACACAAGAAAGCACGCAAGCAAGCACGATTAATGGGATCATGGGAGACTTGCTCCGGCAAGGCACCTTGGGTGAACGACGATCCGTTCTTCCCAAGGGGTAACATAACCTCCGAACCCATAAAACCTTTTTTTCAAAGTTTTGAGGTAATCAAAATGGCGTGGCGACTCCGTTTTTCAAATTAAACCGGATGTCTTCAAACTCACGTGAATCCAACAAACACAAAATTTTGGGCACACATTCACAGTTTGGCGACTCCGCTGGGGATCTCTCAAAGGAGAAAAGCTTTTATTTTCAAAACAAAAAAAAAATCGATACTCGGTATATAGGTGGAAACCACTTACCCTTCCTGTACACTCCCTGACGTGGGAGTTGGGATAACCGGTGGTTTAACAATCCCACGTACCAGTATCCCTTTTCGAAAAAAAAATTTTTTTTTGAAAAATAAAAGAAAGCTTTTCCCTTTGAGCGGGTTAGACTCCCGTCGCCGATTTCATTAATCATGCTTGCTTTCTTTACCATGCATTGCATCATTTGCATCTTGGAATCTGTGCATACTTTGAACGGGAAACAACCCGAAAAATAGCAAAAGGAGTGGAACCTGGAAAATTGATCCATGCGCCGTACGGCTCAATCCTCCTTGGATTCTCGACCGGCGACCTCGGTGCCAATTCCACCAGAAAATCATGGTTAATCCGGGCAGCCCTAGCACTGGGGCTACTCAGGCTCCATGACCTGATCGGGGCTCCCAAAAATTTACGTGCTTATGTGTTGCATTTTCCCCGTCCCGACAATCATTCCTTTAAAACACATTTCTGAAAATCTCTGTTTTAACTCAAAAAGGAATATTTTTAGGAGACCGCACACTACGCGCACTCCGATATATCATGTACACTTTGCACGCACGTCCTTCAAACCCGAGGGTGGTTCCAGCGATCACGGATAGCCTTACGATGCTCCCGGCGCGAACGGAATCATCCCAACCTCCCCATGGCAGCCGGTGTCGACCAATGCACGGTCCAGGTGTCACACGTTTCAAAACCGTGACTTTTGGTTGGTTTTTGGTCTAGTCCGTGTCATATAGCCCATTGCATACCCTCGTAAAGGTCAAGCCTTAGTTCATAACGGAAGAAGAACTCGCAAAATTCCGACAAGGAAAAATTGGCGAGATCTCGACTCCGACATTGACTATTGACCTTGACACACGCGAATGCGTAAGAGTCAAGACCGAGTCTTTGCCAACAAATCAAAAGATCTTTCGCTCAAGCGAAGCTCTGCTAAAATTCCGACAAGGAAAAATTGGCAAGATCTTGACCCGGCATTGACTTCGATTCTAACTCACGCCGGCGTATGCAACGAAGTTCAATGTGACACTTTGTGTCATCCGGCTTTCGCCGCCCGACCCATGCCTATTATCTTCTCGGACATTACCGAAAGTCAAAACGTCATTCGCTCAAGCGAAATTCTGCCAAAATCCTATCAAGGCAGAAAGACGAGACTTTTCCGGTATTGCCTTGACTATAATCCGCATCGCTCGTGCGTTGAAAGTTCCTATGACCCGCTAGACCCGTTAGGAGCATTCTTTACTCTCGGTCGGTGGGATCCGCGTGCCCTATAGGACCCTCGCCCGGGGCTGTCCACCCTGGGAGGTCGAAATACAGGTGGAATACGAGGGGCTTATAGACGTAGTGACGGAACCCACCGATCCATGATCTAGAGTAGTTACGAAAAAGAAGGGAAAACTCCCTTTTCCAACCAAATAGATATTAATAAAAAACACTGTTTTAAGTAAACTGGAAGATTCTAATTTGCATATTGCCTGAGCCTTCAGCCTAAACACCTACCCCGAGTCTAAACCTTTCCTATCCCTTTCCCACAGTGAGAAAGAAGTGGGTGAGAACACTGGGTCAGCGACTTGTTAGCGCAGAATTCTCGAGCCGCTCGCGAGAATCCTCGCTTTGGTCGACCCGTAAAGTCGAATGTCCGATTCGACAGAGAACAAGACCGGTTTGGGTAACCAGATGACTAGGGAAGCAGAGCTAGCCTATAGCCAATCCCCTCCTTCATCCACATATAATCCGTTGCCAAAGACTATCCCTTTTCAGTCTTCCCCAACATCCCGAGCCGTCAGGGTCCCGACACCCTCACATCCTTTGCATCCCCCCCGTGGGACTCTTTCCCTCCTTTCGGCCTAATCCAAATCCCTTTACTTTGGAATCCCAGTACCACCCTAACCTCTCTAATTTCGTCAACGCCTGTGAATTTGCCTATCTCTCAGACAGTGGTAGTGAAGAATCAGTCGGAAACTTGAGAATAGGAATATGGATTTACAAAGATGATGACAGTTCGGTAGAAGGAATGGACTTGGAGTCACAGAAGTGAAACCCGAAGGGCAAGATGAGGTAGAAAACCACGCACTTAATAGGGGATGAAATCACTAAAGTGTATTTGCAAATTTGTGTGAAGGCTCGGAAAAGGAAAAAGATGCTAGCTTAGATGAGGCGGTATATGAGTCCTACATCCTAGAGTTCAATACTCCTTACAAAAACTTGGTCGGTGAATGGAGGGATTTAATGGAAGCCCTAGCTGAAAGAGGAAAGTGGGCTCCACCCACCGATCTGGAAAACGTAAGCATCGCGGAAGCCAAACTCTCATCAGGGAGAGTAGACTATGTTACAAGTTGTTAGTAGTCACTCCCGAGACCTTGTCCGAAGAAGAGTGTATGGATGCCCTGGAAAGAGTCTTAAGTCTCGAGGCGACCCCAGTCCCTTTATGTCTGTGACGACAACGATGTTTTCTTGGTAATTCCCAAGTCGAGGAGGAGTCCAAGATACCTCTTATATGGTGTCAAGTATCCCGACTCCGCTTTTGCCCTCATTGGTCATCGTAGTCAAGACGAAAGTTCCCGCGAGAGTTACTACGGTGATCGATGAAGACACGGTCGAAGTGCGAAGGAACGAGAAGAGTGGTTAGCCCGTAAGCCAAAAAGCCCAGGAAAACCTTCCCGACGGTGAAGAACGAAACCCTCCATGAGGTTTGACCCATGAAATCCTTATTGATGATGGAATTTCTCACTTGAGAAAATGTTTGGCCAATGTCAAAGATGCCGTCGAAGGCTGACCCCTAGAGAAAGAAGGGACATGCTTGACGGTGATGAGGAATGTGATCCTACTCGTTGAAAAATTGTTGGACCTGGATGAGAAAGCCGGTTGCCGTGCTCCAAACCCCGAAGGTGATAACTCTGTTGCATGTTGACTTTGAAAAGTTTGAATGAGACTATGAAGGCTCTAAACGGAGAAGGTAAAGCTGAAACCAGCAACTACTAAGCCAATCGGAGAGTCGAGAACCCGAGAAGGTCGAAAGCCGTTAACTTGGGATCGGATTCGAGCGGCCTACGCCTCCGGTAGTGCCATTAATCAGATTAATCAGCTGTAATTGGCCATACGCCGGCAAGAGCCCGCCTCGACTTTGAAAGAGCTAACGAATCCTCCGGTAGGAATAATGACTCGGGAAAATCTAATGTTTATGTGATGACTCGGTCTGGACAGATGAGTATTGAACAGCCTAAGGGTGACAAAAAGAATGTCGTCTCGGAGCCAAAGACAGATAAGAGGCCTTATAAGCCGGAAGTAGAAAAGCCGTACTCGACAAAGAGGATCCAGTGTTGACTCGCTGAAGTGTACCCAAGCCAATATCTCCTTGTGGTCCCCGTTAACCTCTTCATACCCTCATAAGCCGAAGCTAGAAGAAAGTTTGGCCAAGACCATGGTGCCCATAGATGTCACCCCGTATGAGGTCGTCCAAATGATTGGAAGTATCCACTACGGAAACATCATTACCTTCACCGACTTGACCTCGCCAAAGTATGGGGCTAGTCATAACGAACCTCTTTACATCACAACCCGCTTAGAAGAGCGTCGATTGCCACTGTATTAGTCGATGGAGGGTCTCGCAATGAATGTCTTGCCGCCCAAGATGATGGACTTATTGGACCCGAAACCAACAGATTTGAAGCCTTCTAGTCGACTATTAAAGCCTATGACTCCACCGCACGGCCGCTTTGGGGAATGCTACTCTCAAGCCGTGGTTCGGAAAAAGGTCATGGACGTCGATTTTCAAGTGATTGATATTCGATTTCATTTACCGCTCCTGGGACGGCCCCGGATCCACCAGATAAATGGGGTAGCTCTACTTTGCACCAGCCAAGGCCAAATTTCAAATAAATGATGGTACTATCACCACCATTTATGGAGACAAAGTCACGGTAGAAGGAACCAAAGACTGAGACATCTCGATATTGGAAATCAAACATGATGACGAAGGGTCAGTATCGACATGTGATTCTCTCGTAGCTCCTTCCAAAGCACAAGTGTGTTGCACCGACCTCACTACTACTTCCGATAAAATCCCTCCCGCCATGAGAATGATGAGAAAATGGGTTATCTTCCGGACTTGGATTGGGTAGAAGACTTCGTGGTCGCAATACCATCATCGATGTAAAGGAAACTGTACTACCGCAGATACGGCTCTGGGTACAAACCAAATTTCGATGAATGGCGTAAAAGATAAAGGGGTCCGCTTCATCCCTACGCTTATCCCCGACCCATTATTTTACAAAAGGCGAGACACAATACAATAAAAGTGATCACCGCATCTCCTCGCGTAAAACCCTTCTGGAGAATCTTGAGAAAGTAAGGGGAAAGCCACCAATCCCCGTTCGAAGAATGTTCCTTGACTTGCCGACATTCCCGGGGCTACCACTATCGTTCGTAACGAGTATGTCTTCAAAGGAAACTCGCAAATACCAAAGAGTCAAGATCCAGGTAATGGACTTCTCTCGCTTCGAGTTAGCTCTTCCGAAGATCGCCAGATAGAAGCCGCCAATAGTGAAGACAAGTGAGCGGGGCTTGCTACGCTTGTTTGATGAAGAAACACAGATCCTGCATTTGATCGACTTCGCTCAGTATGATGAGATAGTTGCCGTAATTGGAGACGGTGGTGAAAATCCTTTGATCCCCGCACTTTGGTAACTAAGACAGATGCCATTGAAGAATTGGGAGACATTCTCGTGACCGATAGCGCCGACAAAGAAATGATAGCGGAGCTTGGATTGGTACTCGTCCTTCTCAACCCAGCTTGTGTCAAACACCCTTTGCTCTGCTCGCCGAGTCAGAATCTTTGAATTCCGCCCCTCTCGAGTCATCCGAAGGCCTCACGCCCGAGGATTATCAAAATGTAATCAATGTCATCTTTCCCCTTATTTTGAATGAAATGACAGATCTTTCCGAGTATCCTCTTATTGCCAACTTAACAAATGATAAATTAACTCAAAACTTAACAAAGCATAATGAATCATTTGAACAAGATGCAAACACACTAAATGAACAATACATTAAAGAAATCTTTAAGCGTGTTTCGTAAAAGAGGAAAACCGGGCCCAAGCCGCCGAGGAGGTTTTGACAAGTGTGAACTGGGTACCGTCGAGGAACCTAAAGAGACACAGATCGGAAACTTCTTCCAGGGGGGTCAACGGGACGACCGATCGATCTCGCCAGTGGAATACGTCGACGTGTTTGCATGGTCATACAGGATATGCCGGGGCTAGACAGCTTCGATAGTAGAGCACAAAATCCCTCTAGCACCGATGCTAAGCCGCAAATGTAAACCGAGGAAGATCAAGCGTAATGGTCTCTACAGTCAAAGAAGAAATTGAGAAGCTACTGCGGGTAGGATTCATTAGAGTCATCGAATATCCGACATGGTTATCCAATATTGTGACCGTCACCAAGGCCAATGGGAAGGTGCGCCGCCGTGTGGATTTCCGAGATCCGAACAAGGCCACCCCAAGGACGATTACCCTTTGCCAAACATAGACATCCTCGGTGGGACTCCACCGCTAACTACGAAGTCAAATCCTTCGTTGATGGCTTTGCAGATACAACCGTATCAAGATGGCCGAGGAAGACCAAGAAAGATGCCCTTCACCACACCGTGGGGAACTTATCTGTTATACAAAGGATGCCATTTGGGCTTAAGAACGCCGGGGCTACTTACCAAAGGGCAATGACCGCGCTTTTTCATGACATGATCCACAAGGAGATTGAGGTCTACGTAGACGACATGATAATCCACTCCAAAGGCGAGGACTGGCAAGACTTTGTTGACCATCGCGGAAGTTCTTTCGAGAGGCCGAGACAACATTCCATGAGACTAAACCCCGCTAAATGCACCTTCGGAGTGACAAGGGGAAAAGTGCTTGGGTATATGGTCACTGAGCGAGGTATCGAAGTTGACCCCCAAAAGATCAAAGCCATTATGGATATGAGGCCACCTCGGACCCGCATGTAAGTCAAGAGCTTTATGGGAAAACCGCAAAGACATTAGCCGTTTTCAATCGCTGACCACTATGTGCGAGCCCATCTTCAAGCTCATGAAGAAGAACGTAGACACGTAATGGACCGAAGAATGCCAGATGCTTTTGACCAGATCAAGGCATACTTGGTACATCCTCCGTACTATGCCCCCACATAGACGTAAACCTCTTCTCGCTCTATCTCACTGTCACCGATACGGCAGCTGGGGCTATGCTTGCTCAGAAAAGAAAGACTTCTCGGGTAGAGAATGCCATTTACTTTGTCACACGGAAGCCAGCAGGAAGTGAGCTCAATTACTCGCATGTGAAAAGACCTCGTGCAGGATCGGTCCGGGTAGCTCGAAGCAAGTTGAAGCATTATATGCAAGCCCACCCCGTGAATTTGGTCTCAAAAATGGACCCCATCAAATACATCTTTGATAAGCCTTCCCTCTCGATGCGTCTAGCAAAGTGGTCCTTCTTCTTAGCGTAGTACGACATCAACTATGTGACCGTAAAGGCCATCAAGGGTCAAGCGTTGTCGACCACCTCGGCAAACTTTCCCAAGAATGAAGACAGAGGGCTCGAACCCCAATTCCTGCATGAAGGGATCTTTGCGCCGAGCTCGAAAACCGATGGCAATTGTTCTTCGACCGGAGCCGCTAACAAAAAGAGGAAACGGTATCGGGATGCTACCGGTCGATCCAAAAGATGAGCATACACCCATAGCCCTCAAGTTGAACTTCCCCGCCACGAACAATGTTGCCGAGTATGAAGCCCGCATTGCCGGTTTGGAAGCCGCCTTAGAAAGGAATGTCAAGGAGCTAGAAGTTTACTGGAGACTCAACCTCGATCATCAACCAGGTTTCCAACAAGTGGAAGACTGTGGACCCTAACCTCGCAGCGGTATCATGCCCATATGGAGGAGTTGATCGGACAGCTCGTAGAAGTGACCTTCCACTACTTGCCAAGGGAAAAGAACAGATTCGCAGATGCCCTAGCTACTCTAGCCTCACTTGGTAGAGATCCCCGAGGGAAAAGCCATAAAACCCTTCCGAGCTGGGTAGAAGAGAAGCCCCGGCTCTTCGTTGTGAAGTAGACCTGGGACCTCGAGCCTATAAAGGAACCCCGGTACAATCAAATTTACTCGCTTCCTCAAAGATGGAGAGTCGCCTTTCGAGACAAAGAAGGTAGACCAAAAGAAGGCTGTCGAGCCAAGAGCTTGCAAGCCCGAAAAGGTTGGCTCTCCCATTATGTCATTCTAGGGAGGCAACCTATACAAGAAGCGATACCAAGGACCACTCCTCTTGTGCGTCACTCAAGAAAAGGCCAAAGAGTTGATGATCAAGTCCACAATGGTCCCCGCGGTCCTCATATGAATGCCGTGAGCCCCGATGCAAGTGATCCTCAGAATGGGTTACTACTGGATTTCCATGGAAACAGATCAGGTCCAAGACGTCCGAGCATGCGACAAGTGCGCGGCTCGCCAACCTCAACCATCTCCCGCCTCATGACCTGCACCGCATGACGACTCCTTGGCCGTTTGGCAACTTGGGGTATTGACGTGATAGGGAAAATAGCCCTATAGAAGCAATGGACATGAATTTGTGCTAGTAGCCATCGACTACTTCACTCAAGTGGGTAGAGGCCAAGTCTTACAAGGTCCTCACTTCCGTAAAAGTGGCCCAATTCATCAAAGAAAACATAATGTGCAGTATATGGGGTGCCCAACGAGATCATTTCCGATAATGGGTCGCACTTTGAAGGGGACCGCGATAGGTTGCCGCTCGACCAGAATCACTCGCCACAAGTCGTCTCCGTACGTACCTCGTACTAATGGAGCCGTGGAAGCCGCTAATAAGACGCTCGAACGGATCATCCGAAAATGGCCACCCGTGGTCGTGATTGGCCCGATAAGCCGCACTTGGCACTCGGGGCGCGTAACGTCCGTCGAACGTGCCTACAAGGAGAAACTCCTTTTGCTTTAACCTACGGGATGGAAGCAAAGTGTTACCAAGTGAGTTGGAAATCCCATCATTAAGGGTCCTCCCGGAAAATGTTGTCAATGAAGTAGAATGGTTGCAGCCGGCATGATGAGTTAGCCCCGCTGACGAGAGAAGG
Organism: Adenophora triphylla var. japonica; assembly: GCA_022495995.1. Lineage (NCBI taxonomy): Eukaryota > Viridiplantae > Streptophyta > Magnoliopsida > Asterales > Campanulaceae > Adenophora > Adenophora triphylla. Next base: position 221,987 of record JAFEMH010004166.1, read on the forward strand.
CTAAAAGCCATGGAACACACCCGAGCCTACCAGAGGCGGATGGCCGTAGCGTTTGATAAAAAGGTCAAGGCCGTAGACATCAAAGAGGGTGACTTAGTTTTGAAAGTGAAGCCCCTACCGTAGACAACCCCCGGGAAAATGGGAACCCGTTTGGATCGGCCCTTATGTGGTGCTAAGATACTATCGGGAGGAGCCATGAAGCTTGCACTGACGGCAATCCCTTTGTCCACCCGCCAACGGTGATAAGCTCAAAAGATACTATGTCTAAAAGAAAAAAAAAAATAAAAATAAAAAAAGAGGTGCAAAAAGAGTAATACCCAAATAGGCCGAAAAACCCCAAAAAGGGCGGTCTAGGCAAAGACAAGGGTTGCACATAAAAATCTTAGTGCAAAAAGAGTAATGCCCGCCTAGGCCGAAACCCCAAAAAGGGCGGTCTAGGCAAAAACAAATGGCTGCACATAAAAAAAGAGAATATATATAGTTCACTGTAATGAACTACGAAGACCCGAGCCCCTTAGTCTTTCTTGTAAAAGGGGAACGTAGGCAGCCATATATGGTTCGGTCTAAACAATAAAAAGGACAATCAAGCTTCCATGAAGTGCGTCCTAAATAATAAAGGGTATTTCGCTTTTCATAAAACGGGTCCCAATCAATAAGACATTTGAATTTCCATGAAATGTGTCTCGATTAATTTCTAAGATAATATTTCTTGTTCATTACAAGTTAAAAACTTCTTGATGAGTTCAAGCACGGTCTACCTCTTGACTTCGCTAACCTCGCTACAAAGATCTAAAATACAATAAAATGCCTAAATAAACTAATGTGTTTGCAAAATGGCAATAAGAGGATCCTAAGAAAAGATCTTGTCGTCAGTCATTCGCCGAGTCTTCTTTGGTCTTTTCCCTTTTCCTCGGCCCCGTCGAGTCTTCTTCCTCTTTTTATCTATGATGCTCGGTATCCCTCATCCCGACCTCCGGTATCCTCACCGGAGCCTCTACCAAACCCGTGTCAATAAGTGCTCTCTACCCGAGCACGAGTCCGCACTTCCTCCCTCTCGAGCCTCGCCAAAGGAGCGACCTCTGACAACCTCTTGCACCGAGCCTCCATGTCTCGACCAAGTCACTCGACCGGCGTTATGGCGACTCGCCTTAGCCTCGCCTCCCTCGTAGTCCCGCTCGAGTCACGCCCCCCAATAAAGCTCGACGTCTCTCCTCCAAGATGACCCGAGTCGCTCCCATCTCCCTCTCGCACTACCCAAGTAGACAGCTGTCAAGATGGTACTCTTTCCCGCTCCCGAAGATAGCCCCGGGTGGGAAAGCAAGGTATGTCCAAGCCCTCGAGAAGAAAGAGAAGCCGGGCCGGATCCCTCATATCCAATGACACCACCTCCATGCAAAGTCCGGATGTCCCTCCCTTAATCCCACTCAATGGCTCCCTGTGAAAGCCCCTTTCAAACCGCTTCCGGATACTAAGTGTGCAGTAATGGGTAGAAGGATGACCGAGCAAATGGTAATCCCGGGAACCCTGCACAAAGATAGGACTCTGAAATATCCTCCCTGGTTCCGCAACCTCCACTCCCAGGTATCCACTCAACGGATGTCCGAAGCTGGGATATCCTAGCCATCATCGCCTCCCAGTTTACTCGCGGTCCCGTTGCCTCTGCGCACCTCTCCGAGAAATCACCCAAGGGCACCGAGTCGGCAAAGCCCC